>QEOT01123637.1:54713-76589 GCA_003123785.1 Pterocarya stenoptera
TTTTGGCGTGTGTTGCATTTATTTCATATTGCATCATGGGCATGCATAATTAGTTGCTTAAATATGTTTTTATTTTGAGATTGGTTAGGTTATAACTTACCTGTGGTACCATTTAATGGTACTGCAGATTTTGATTATGATGATGCAGGTGCCGAGCCTGAGGATTTGGCTCCGCCGGAGGAGTGATCTGGGATCACTCGAGTTATGTTTCTTTTTCTGCTTTTGTATATTTTATGGGACATTTGGTTTATGTTTTAAACGCTTTGTATTTGGATATCTGTATTAAACTAAAACTCTGGTACTAGTGACTTAATTATTATTATCCGCTGCGTATTTATTCTGTGCACTGTTTATTTGTTGCACACACTTGACACTTGTTCGTTGGGATGTGTGACCTTGTGTCATCATCCTGACGTCACGATTCCCAAGGCTTTTTGTACGTGGGAGTCGGGGCGTCACAATAGTAGGAAGGGAGAGGAAAAGCAAAGTAAACCACAAGAGATTGGGAGTGGTTTATGACTCCCGCTAAATTTGATGTCCAACTATAGCCACATTTATTGCCAGTTCCTTCATTGTTTCTTTGTAGTCTCCCACCATACAAGACACAAAAAGAGGAGAACCTCTTCCCCTTGATGTCATGCCCCAATACATGGGTAGCATTCTTTACGAGACGATGCTTTTGTTGACAATAGGTGAGACTCTTTGTCCAACACAATTTAAGTGGATTGGAGATTTGAAAAGATAATTGTAGAAACACTTTTGCTAGATCATGATTCCATTAGTGGCTTACAACCATGGATTAATAACTTTTTTTTGGTCGAAAGGGACATTTTTCATTGTGTGTATCATATTTAGAGATTAGAAGCTAAAAACTTGTTCCGATAATCCCAAAACACGGTATTTCTTTACCCTTTTCCCTGAAAGGTGCTAAACTCACTTGGATTTGAGAAAATATCATGCAAAGGCTTAAAAAACTTACAGGTGGACCGAGCTCACATGTATGATAAAAGCTTTTATAGGCACAATTCCACATCTCTCTAAACTAAAATCTCATTGCTTAGACTATTTATCTACTCATATCATATGCTACTTTATGGATACTGATTGATTCTGAGTGTTCACCTCAGTGTTTTCAGAAGAAACCATCCATTTTCAGGTTGAAAAATTCTATAAAGCACACTGGTCATTAAGCACGAATTGCACACCCTCCATGTCATCATATAGGAAATGTCTATTCTACCCTTAGTTGAATCCTTTGCTTTCCTTCATTGTTCCACCAGAGACCCCTCAGCTTTTCTGATTCTTCCTTTCTTTCTCCTCGGTAAAGAACATGCGATAGATTCTTTTGTTTTTTTTTTTTTCTTGGAGTTACATTTTGAAAGTTTCTTCCTCTATTGATGGAAATTCTAGGGCTTTCTACAAAAATTTGTCCCACCTAGAGATTTGACTGAAGGCTCCAAGGAAATTTCTCAAGGCCAATTTCGGAGTTGATAAAAACCAATTTCTTAAAACCTTTTTATTGATAAAAACCAACAGCAAACTGATGCTTTAAAGCTCATCTCAGGCCCTTGTTAGTTTTGCAAAATTACCAAGAGTAACTTGAAAAACACTATCCTTAAAAATAGCACAATCACATTTTCAGGTTTAACCTACCAAATCTACCAAGGCCTGGCTATACTATAACTTTAGGTGCATTTAACCATTCTTTCACTACTTGAGGAACACACTGCATGCTCAATCAATTCTGAAAACAAATTCCAGTTCAATACAAATTAAAACCAATCTCTTTGAATAATTCCAAGTCAGAGGCGATCTCCACTAGGCACCTTCCTTTGGGCGATGGGCGAATCAATAGTGCTGAAAAATTTTTGAATGTTCCCAACATTCACCTTCATTTGGGGGCAATGGGCTTCTCATTACTACGGGAGGAGTGCAACGCAAATGAAAAGGGACTCTCATGTGCGGGAGGGAGGACGAATGATTATGACTTTTTTTGTTTTATAATTTTGTTTCATTTTTCTTTAACTTATCCACGTGTTCATTTTGTGCACTACAAGGAAGCTTCCCTGTAGCACAGCTCTTTGAGGTTTCTCTTTATTTCATTTAGTTGCACTGACATCAGACCCATCTTGAGCCTAAAATAATGATGGGTTCCTTATAAGAGATGGTGATCTACTTGAGTTTGCTCTTTTACATAGGCCATATACTACACAAATGAATCTAAGATTTTGGGTCCCCTACCCACCTCCCAATTTTCATATTACAAAAATCAACAACATNTAAAGCTCATCTCAGGCCCTTGTTAGTTTTGCAAAATTACCAAGAGTAACTTGAAAAACACTATCCTTAAAAATAGCACAATCACATTTTCAGGTTTAACCTACCAAATCTACCAAGGCCTGGCTATACTATAACTTTAGGTGCATTTAACCATTCTTTCACTACTTGAGGAACACACTGCATGCTCAATCAATTCTGAAAACAAATTCCAGTTCAATACAAATTAAAACCAATCTCTTTGAATAATTCCAAGTCAGAGGCGATCTCCACTAGGCACCTTCCTTTGGGCGATGGGCGAATCAATAGTGCTAACAAATTTTTGAATGTTCCCAACATTCACCTTCATTTGGGGGCAATGGGCTTCTCATTACTGCGGGAGGAGTGCAACGCAAATGAAAAGGGAGTCTCATGTGCGGGAGGGAGGACGAATGATTATGACTTTTTTTGTTTTATAATTTTGTTTCATTTTTCTTTAACTTATCCACGTGTTCATTTTGTGCACTACAAGGAAGCTTCCCTGTAGCACAACTCTTTGAGGTTTTTCTTTATTTCATTTAGTTGCACTGACATCAGACCCATCTTGAGCCTAAAATAATGATGGGTTCCTTATAAGAGATGGTGATCTACTTGAGTTTGCTCTTTTACATAGGCCATATACTACACAAATGAATCTAAGATTTTGGGTCCCCTACCCACCTCCCAATTTTCATATTACAAAAATCAACAACATAAACTTAACAATACTAGTTTTTCATGTTAAACAATACTAGTTTTTCCTGTTAAAATACTTCCCACGCCTGAGACTAATGTTCCCAACTGTGAAACTAAGGATAGGTTTGGATGTTAAAAATTTTCAAAAATTCTCATCTCATCTCAACTCATCATTACACCTTTTTCAAATCTCCATATAAAATATAATAAACAATTTAACTTTTTCAAATCTCAATACACCTTTTTCAAATCCTAATTCAACTTTTTCAAATTTTAAAACTAAAAAATAATATTTTAAACTCTAAAATAAAACACAAAATTCTCATCTTATCCCCCAAACCTATCCTAAAAGATTAGTTTTTCATTAGCACAGCTATTAGCCCATTATATTTCTGCATTGACTACTGCAGAAGTAGGTAACGCAGATGATTATGGAGATATGCAATAGACTACTAGTTTGAGTTTCAAAATAGTCTCCTGCCTTCAAGAATATTTCATTTATGAATAATTCTTTTTATAAGTCATTATTCATTATTTCACATCTAATATCTTATAAAAAAAAACTATCAAATATAGAGTGTAGGATGAATAGTGATTGATGTATAGCAAAAACCCATTCTAAAATATATACCATATTACACAATTTAATTTGTTGCGTGCTTTGTTTAGTATTTATGTTAATTTTCTCTCTTTATTGATGCCTTTTGGATATTAATCAATGGTTCTGTACTGAAGTCATCAATGCAAAGCAGAATGGGTAGGTGACAATCTCACATGAAATTCTCTCTCTCAATCAATGCAAGACTAATGGCCATATGCAAGGATTCCATCGAAACCCAAATGCCCATCAATGTTGGAAGAATTCGGTGGGGGTGGTGGTCTGTAAATTCTGCGTCCATGTGACAAACCAACATGAAAAACTTGAATAAATGAGTGCTCAAAAGTCAAAACCATCAAATTTTGAAATCTATGGTTTCATTTTAGGCACTATGCATGGGCATGATTAGAACATCTATTGGTATAAGATATATTGTATCATTCTATAAGAGTAAGGGGATGTTATGAAGGTAGATTAGTGCTATACATACTTATAACTTTATTTATATTTTTATTTATAAGATTCATGTTATTAATTTTTTTTTTAAATTTTAAATTTTAAATTTTATAATTTTCAATATATAAATAATTAATACGTGAAGAAATAAATTTTGATTAAGTAAATTTAGTATTTTCCACGAAGGTATCAAGGCAAATACTTGTGGTTAGCATTTAAAAAACTCACTTTGCACTTTTCACATCATACATTGGATCGTTAAAACCAAGGTTCTACATCAATTAATATGTGTTCACTCCTTTCGAGGTCCAATATCTCTTGTATTTTGGCACTGCCTCCACTTGTTCAGCATGCCCTTGTTTTTTTTTCGATAATATATATTATCTACGAAACTTTGCCCTTAAGAGCCTAAATAAAATCGCCACAAACTATTCCTACCCCAATTTGCATAAAAGTTATACAACAATGTAAGACTGCATGACAACCTTAGATAGATTCGTCCACTTTTTGGTACTAAAAAAGAAACCATTTCATTAATTGTAGCTCTAAAATAAGAGTTTAATGATTAAGAAAAACAAGGAAGAACATCGGAGCCCCCTATGATCGACGACAATGCAGAATCAGATGCTTCTGAAGTTCTGATGACCAATAGTCCTGAATACTTTCACACAATAAGAAGTCAATCGTTTCAGTCTTCTTTTGCCTGTAATATATATATTTTTTATATATTTAAAAAAAAACTTCACAAAAGTTGGCATTTTATTTCCTAATTGGTTTGGTTGGGCATTGATTTGTCCAGCAATATGTAGTTGTAGTACGTACACGGGTATCGGAGTTGGGTGGATGTTAGAGCTAGGCAGCATTAATTTCAGCAGTATTGGAGGCTCCAAAATTCTCTTTCTTCATTTATCCTCGCGCGGCGTCCTCCCGTTTCCTCTTCTCCCTCCCTGTCACATGTGTTTATATATCTTATTGTTTGGGCATTGTTTTGCATCATCCTACACACCATATATTAAATTATTTTTTATTTTTTTAAAATTTTTTTTTTAATTTTAGTCTTCTTGAAACATTTATATTTTTTTATTCATCATTCATATAATACACATTTAATAAGAGAAACAAATAGAAAAAATAAAAAAAATTATGATGTATGGTGTGTAGATTGATGCAAAGATTAATTCCTTATTGTTTTCTGGTGATCAAATGCTCACACGTGCCACCCTATGCAATTTTTCACTCACCATCTCTCAAGACCAAGAAGAATCACAGCAAAATGATCAGACGTACATTGCGTGTGTGATTCACATTGTCAATCTTTATTAATAATTAAATTATAGATATGAGATGTGAAAAATAGTAACTGATACATTAGAAACCTCTAAATAATGACCACTTAATACGGAGAAGTAAGTAGACGTGGGTGCCAATGCATTGAACAGTAGTATTCACACTGGTCTTTTTTTATTTTTTTTCTCCCGGCCTGGACGTTGCTTATAACTAACAGGAACTACACCAATCTTGTCAATTGCGGCGCGTACAGCCTCTCATTTAAAACGCATTGAGGCCTGCTTTACAACTCCGTTGGTTCCACCGAACTAGAACACGCTTTCATTGGTTGACGTTTCTCAGTCGGAACCGAGGGGGGAGAACAATTTTTTTTTTTCTTTTTCAATTTGGTATTAAACCAGAACCATTCTTTATGTAAATATTTCTTACAATTTTAAACAAGATATATATAATATGTGGGCAGTGAGATGTACCTATTGTTTTTAGAACTGTTCCTTACCACACATTAAGTAATTTTTATTAGGAAAAATTTATTTATCATCTCAATTTCCATCATCCTTCCATCATTTCATGATGTGGCATTACATGATTGGTTCATTAGTGAAATATAATAAATAATCTCCAATCAAATAATATCTCATCATAAAATGATGAGAAGATGATGAAAGTTGGGATGATTTATGATGAGAAGATGATGAAAGTTGGGATGATGAGTAGCATTATTCTTTTTATTATTATTACTATTATTAATGCAAAACACACCAATCTCTTCACTTTCCCTTTTTCTCCTCCCTCTCCTCCTAGGCTGACGGAAGCCTATCCCCCTCTTACCCAATTCTCCTTCAACCCAGCCCGACGTTGTCGTGTGCCGCCCAACCTAACAGTCACTATCGGCGACTCCCCCTCATGCTGGCGACCAAGCTAGCCACCACTGATCTCCCCCACGCGTAGCTCTCTCTCTCTCCCCTTATGCCGCCATATGCGGCCACCCACCTTTATCACCTCACACCAACAACCACCTCTTGCAGACCTAGCCATCACTAACCTCCCTCTCTCTCTCAGTCGCACACATGCAAACTACTCATAAATGGGTTTCACCACCACCGACGGTTGTAATGCTATCGTGTGTCGATTCTAGCCTCACAGAGCACCTCCCTTGACCACTACGACTCCTCTCTGAGCTCATCCGAGCAAACCAAGCCCTCCACCACTCTCTTGCTCTCCACCTCTCATCCATCAGCTCTCTCACTCTCATAAGCTATCTCACTCCTTCATCAGCCGACACGGGCAGGTGGTGGGGGTGGGGGGAAAGGATGGGCAAGGGGCAGGGACCGGGGACTTGGGCGACACAAGGTAGAGGGAGGAAGAAAAATGAACGTGTGAAATGAGAGAGAAGTAGATTTTATTGTTGGATATTTTTTGTCATTTTACTTGGGGACACGTTAGGTGTGATCCGGAGGATCCAGAATACTAGCTCCTCCCAATATTATTTATTGTTTGAGCATTGCTATGTATCATCCTACACACCACACACCAATGTGTTTTTTATTTTTTTTTCAATTTTTTTTATTTTACTCTTCTTGAAACATTTATATTTTTTTATTCATCATTCATATAATACACATTTAATAAGAAAAATAAAAAAAAAAAATTATGGTGTGTGGTGTGTAGGATGATGTAAAGATTAATTCTTTATTGTTTTTATCATCTCCACGACAGTGAAAAGTGCCTGGACAGAAAATTAGAGGAAAATGCAAGTTACTTTTCTCACATATAATAGTGGTACCAGTCACGGTTGCTTCATTTGAGACTGGTTCCTCTGTCCGACTGTCCCATTTGATCCAACCATTTGGCAGCTTCAACTCTGTACAATGTTTTACTTCATACTTTCTTGTGTTTCCTTCATCCTCCTTTCAAAGTCATTCACTCACAAACCACAATGTCCCTGGAAGGAAGAGATGAAGCTGTTGTTACCTTGGTTTTGGAGGGAGTTATCATCAAGTTTTCTTGTGTCCTGGATCAAGGAAATAAGGCTTAATGCTAGTAGTCTCCTTCACGTACCTATACTATTCATGCCATTTAAGAAGATGGGTCTTAGCTCAAAGGTAGAGAATATAGAGGAGGAGGAAGAGGATATTTCTCTTTTGGATTTGCCTGACTTGGCCTTGGAATGCATTCTTGACCGGCTTTTGCCTTCTGGGTTATGCAGTATGGCGGCAGTTTGTAGCTCTTTGAGGGATAGATGCAGAACTGATCATTTCTGGGACAAGCACATGAAACACAAATGGGGTCGACTGATTGGTGATGCTGCTTATCGAGAATGGCAAAGGCATGTAACTTCAAGAAAAAGACTAATCTTCTTGGATCAAAGCAGGAAAAAAGGGTTTTTTGAGTCGACCGGCCTTCAAGGGGTTTGGACTTTTCCATGGTTTAGACCCAAGTTAGAAAGCAGCAGCAGGTCAAGGAGTTCTTTACCGGTTGATTCGATCATGGCTTGGTATCTCTCCCTTGAAAGTGGCAAGATTTGGTTTCCGGCTCAGGTCTATAATCGCGAGGTAAGTTGATAAGACTAACTACCTAACTTATTCCGATGATTAATCTGCGTGTTCTTCCGTGACCCCCTTTTTTGAAATATTAGTTTGTAATCCTCATCTTTAATTGTCCGTGGCAATATTCTTGCTTTTTTGGACGCTGAACAGTTCAATGAATCCTTTGTACTTTTTACTGCAGAATGGTAATGTTGGCTTTATGCTCTCATGTTATGATGCCCTACTCAGATATGATTCGCAAACCGACACCTTTCAGGCAAGGTATTGGAAAAGTGGTTTTCTTAAAAAATTACTTCACGAACTTCAATCAAGTTCCTTGTTTATGCATTTGGAGATTTGAGGAAAGTAGAAGTTGCTATGTCAATTTATTGCAGATACTCACCTCATGGTCGGCGCACACAAGAGGAAAATATAGAATGGGATAGACTAAGAGCACCACCGGTTGATACTCCTCCACATGTTCTTCATGTCTCCGATTGTTTGAATGAGTTGAAGCCCGGAGATCATATTGAAATTCAGTGGAGAAGAAAAAAAGAATTCCCTCATGGTTTGTTTCTGAACCCAGTTATGCCTTTTATAAATTGTTCATGATTATTCCATTACTTGCATATTACAATGTAACAACTTTTTCTGCATCAATTGCAGGTTGGTGGTATGCTGTCATTAGTCATTTGGAACAGTGCGACCGCCATGAGAATCACTGCTGCTGTCATCATAATGGTGAGAAGATCATCTTAGATTCTGCAGTTATGAAGTTTTCTTTTGAGTTTGTATTGCAAAGGGTATAATATGTTGGATATGTTCTTTTTATTAAGGTAGCAGCCTCCCTCAAGTACAAGCATTTGTCTGATCAAATTTCTTTTAAAATACTGACCCTAAGCTGTGCTTGTTAAATCAATAGATTGTATGGTAAGGATTTGAATTCGGGATTGTTATTCTAATACCATGTTAAATTATGATTTGTCTCATAAGTTATAAGTTGATGGGAAGTAAATTTAATTATTTAAATTATATCTTATCACGGTTGACAGACATGGTGATATTGGAGTTCAACCAGTATACTCCTGGCTCGAGATGGAGACGAATGGTGATAAACAGGAAGGAACACCGGGAAGAAGGCAATGGAGTAGATGGCTTCTATGGCGGAATTAGGAAGCTTAACAAGGAGGAGATTGCAAGGTGGAAGCGCCTTTGGCCGACTCAAATCTTGGAATAGAATCAAGAGGACTTTCCACCCATATTTTCATGACTACATTGTATATCAGCTCCCTCTTGCTTTTTCTCTAGAGCTGTGAATGAAAAGAGCTCATTGCCATAGAATTAGCATTCTAAGGGGATGATTCATGAAGATTAGGCTCCATTGCAAATACAGTGTACCGTGATATCATAATTTCAAACAAATTTTGCCAATATCCACTCCGGGAATTCAGAACATATCAGGATGAAATATCACTCAAATAACTCATAACTTAAGTTTATATGTAACTGAAGTGCATCTACTGGAAAGAGTCGAGAATTTCGGTGATTTTTTTAGATAATTGACACTTTTTCTTCTTCAACATGCATCCTCTGCACAGAAATGAAAATATGACCTGCAGACTTTTCTGTCAAGATGATTATCAGATCAGAGGCAGAGTCCTTGATCAGCATAATCTATCTGCACGGAGATGAGTTTCTGTTTGGTCGATTACTTCTATAGATACTGGGCCTTGAATATGTAAGGTAAGCTGGGAAAATATATGTAACAGAACTCGGGCCAGGCCGGCAATATCCAGTCTTGGAGTTTGCAGTTCTCACATATTATTTTTGAAAAAAGTAGGGGCTATTTTTAAAAGACTAATTTTTTCGTATGAATTTCAAATTTTTTTTTTTTAAAGAGAGGACGAGGAAACTTTACACTCCACTGCCAATATCATTTCTAAATGTTTATTGTTATGATCCTAGATCATAATATTTTTTCTTCGTTGCAAAAAAATAGGTCTATATATTTCTCGAATTTAGTACTACCATTTTATCAAAGTTGTTTAGTTTATATTTGGATGATGAGATGATTTCAGATGATTTGTAAATAATAATGAAAAAGTAATGAATAATTTATAAATAATTATGAATAGTAACGAGAGAGCTCCATTTGTTTATACAAAACCTTTATCTCATCTCATCTTAATCATTATAATTTTTTCAAATTTTCGTATAAAAATATAATAAACAATTCAATTTTTTCAAATCTTAAAATAAAAATAATACTAAAAAAAATATATTTTAATAGTATTTTATTCAACTACTATTCAAAACATCTCATCTCATTTAATTTAAATTGTGTATCCAAACCCAACCTTAATCTTCTATTTGTGGGCTGGACTTTTTTGTTGCTGACAACGTGGCAGCTTTCAATTGGGTCACTCTTCGAATTTCAAATTTGAAAGAAGAAATTAGACTTGTAGTTTTGCCAAATTAACAATCCGCAAAACCTCAGACAATCCAAAACCAATAAAATTCGGTATCATGAAACAAGAAAACCCTGTAAATGATAATTCAGCAACAATATTATAAAAACCACCAAGCAATGATAATTTAGTGTTAATAAATATCAAAATTATCAATAGTGATAATTAGCTAAAATAATGATATTGGTAATTAGCAATAAGAAAAAATAAAGAAAAAGAAATATAGTAAGTAATCAAGCAATAACCATAGCCATAAATCAAGCCTATCAACAACAATGTAGAAGCATAAAATGACAATGTTAATTGGGCAATGCTAAATGTACTCACAAAAAACTTACATATTCAAATAACTTTATCACCTGCATACCGCTTTCATTAAAAAAATAAAATATAAAAAAAGAAAAAAAAATAATAAAAAATCACGTGAATATGTAAATTTTTTGAAAGTACATTTAGCATTTAGTGGTGACCGTAATTAAAAGATTAGTACAAAAGATGTCAAACTTAACAGTAGTAATCACAATTACCATGATTGAAGATGTCAAGTGATATTAGGTCTAAAATTATAAATCATCAATGTTGTACTCTCTCTCATCTCATTTTCTCTCCTACTTATCTACGTTATTATTGCTTCTCTAAAATCAAGAGTTGATGCACTATGAAGACAAGTTAAAAGTCTAATAAATTACTACCACCCTCATGATTAATGGTGGTAACTGTTCATTGAAACCCATCAATATTATCATTTTTTTTTGGATTCATAAGTCTTCTCAACTCATCTCATCTTCATTATTATAATTTTTTTAAATTTTCATACAAAATATAATAATATATATTTTTTCAAATCTCAAAAGAATCTTCTCAAATTCTTACACTAAAATATAATAAACAACTCAACTTTTTCAAATTTTAAAAAAATCTTTTCAAATTTTCACATAAAATATAATAAACAATTAATTTTTTTAAAATTTTAAATTATAATAATAATAAAAAATATTATTCTTAAATTATTATTTTTTACAATTATTATTTTTTACTATTCACAAATCATTTCACCTCATTTTTAAATTCAACAGGCTCCGTCATCCACGATTATAATAAGCATCCCCGATGAGTCTATTACATGATTGCCAACAAAAACTACCCTCGAAGTGTCCTTCTCTTAATAAGCATCCCGATCATGAAATTTTAAGACTACTTTGTTACCTCTATTCTTTATTTTTTGTTTTTTCAATTCTTTGATTGCTTAATATTTAGATCTTGTTTTAGGGGAATTGCAGACTTTTTCATCTCATACTTTTTTCTACTTTAGAATCTTGTAATAAAACTACTTGACTATAAAAAAAAAATAATAATAATAATTACAATCATGCATAGCAAGCATCGAATAATCACTTTGAAGAAAGTAAATAAATATAAAATTTATATAAAAAGAAATTAACTTTTTAATAACAAACTTTATTTTTTTAAAATAATTTCACATTATTTACATACTCTATGATTATATATAATATTACTTAAAAAAAAAAAAGCACTAATAATGTTTATTCATTTATCTATTATTATATTTAGTGGGAGACTCGTCTTATTTTGTCAACTATATTTTCTAGAATATAGTCTTTTATGTAATAAATTAGACCAACCTTCTCAAAATTGGGGGAAAAAAAAAAGGTAAAAGGGAGAAAAAGAAAGAAGAAAGAGAAACAGAGTAGAGACTTCCTTGGAAAGAAATCAAAAGGGAAACGAAAAAAAAAACGGTTCTTGAGTTGTGTCTTTCTCCTCTCCGTCACTGAGAAGAAGATGAACGGTGGTCCATCTGGCTTCAGTGCGTACAATACATTTTTTTCGCTTAGACAATAATCCCATAGTCTTCTATCTATTATTCTCCAATTTTCCGGACACTTGTGTTGTTTTCTTTTGACAGATAATGCTCCTGTTACCAGAGCCTTCATTATTGCCTCTGCCCTCTTCACCGTGTTCTTTGGGATTCAAGGCCGTTCTAGTAAACTCGGATTGTCATATCTGGTATTTTTTTTCCTTTAGATATTTCTTTTTAACTTGTTTTGTTAATTTGATTTGGTGTTCATTTAAGTTGTTATTTCCTTTTTAGATGTTGTGGTTATTTATTTTCTTTTCACCTCTTTTTTTTTTCTTCTTCAAAGCTCAAATTGGGGGGGGGGGTATAAATTATGGATCTTTTTCTGATATTGTTATATGTACTTAATGGAGATTTTGATTCATAAACGTGCTGTTTAATTTTACGCTTTAGTTTGTTTTCGATGAGGTCCATATTTATCTTTCATCACCATCGTAAGAATTTTGCAACTTATATGATATATTGCTTTTCCAGGTGAGGTTGTAAATTGGTTTTCTGCTTTTCTGTATGAATAGCTAAGTTGAAGTTGACTTGCTATTTTTTAAACTTGTTCTTAATCTGGGTTGTGATTACATTTGTCATCACTGGAGAGCAGCTTTAACTAATGTACCGGTGCTTTTGACATGTAATTGGAGATGGGGTTTATGCTGTTGTGTAGGGATAGGTCGGACTCACATTCGAACTCCAGTTTTTGTATTATCAATTTTAGTGATGCATTGTTGCTTTTCAAATTTAATTCAATATCACTAATGCATTATGGTCGCTAGAGTGGAGGGTTTTTGGTGCATGTGCAGGAATAGCTGCAACTAAAATTGCATCTTTATTTCCCAATTATGGTTTTAAGGTGAGGAGTGGGATTACCCTGGACGTGTTATTAGTAAAGTACGAGAAAACTAGAGTTCAATGTACTTCCACAGTGCTGAAAGACTCATGGGTCAATTTTGTGGTAATGCATTTGGAGGAGCTTTTCTAAGTCTGTTGAGTTTGGGTTAGGGGATAGTTAGTGAATTCGTTTTTGGTATGGCATATTTAGAGAGAATATTTTTAAGGATTTGTTTCTTCAATTGTTTCTCTTATTTGAGGATAAAGAAAGCTTTTGTAGCTTTGTTTCTAGGGGTATGGTGAGTTTTAACACTATCCCAGATTGTGTGTTTAATTGAAGATTGAGAATTATTGCATACGTCCTGTGTACTTGAGTTATATTTATTTTCAATTGTATTAATAAAATATCTTTACCTATAAAAGAAAAAGACTCAGAATTATTGTATCTCGGTAATTAACTCATGCAACCAGAGAAACTTGAACCTGTGATCTCACCCAGCACCCCACTAGGCCCAAAGTTCATTGGCTCCAAGCTTGAGAATTAGAGGCAATTGATTTTCTATACAATCATCTTCAAGCAGAGGAGATATCTAGTTGTGGGAACTTTGGCGGTTGCAATTTTCGAGAGACTTTCTGAGGGACTCCTAATGGATTGTTTTGTTGGACAAATATTTAGTGGGTAAAGGTCCTAAAAATCTTATCATTTTTGTTTCCTTTTTTGGATGGATAGCTGCTTTGATTTGGATCCAAGTGGTTGAAAGCCTCATATAGAGTCAAAAGACTTGTGTTGCATGTGCAAGACTGGTGAGTAAGACAGGGAATCGTCTCTTGCTACGAGGACCTTAGTGTGATGTGGGACATGTGTTTGCTAGTGTTCTTTTCTTGTGGCTCATTAGTCTATTTCTTAGATGCCGGTTGATGAGCTTGCTGTATCTTCTAAGAGGACCTTACACTCCCATGCACATGAGTTGTTTTGTCTTCCTCCACAAAGTTATACTGCACTAAAAAGGATTGAGATCGATGAAGTCAAACCATATAAATAATCTTTTGATTGCCTTCCAAAGTTGCTTTTTTCATTTGGACTGCCTCTCTTTGGAAAATTTTGATGTTGGATAACTTAAGGAAGCGGGGTATTATTGTATGGATTGATGTTTCATGTGTAAAAAGAATGGGGAAACCGTGGATCATCTACTCTTGCATTGTGAGGTGGCAAGGGCTTTGTGGGATGGCATTTTTAGTAGAATCGGCTTGGCTTGAGCAATGCCTTTGAGAGTGGTTGATCTTCTTGCGCGTTGGAGTGGGCTTCATGGTTGCTCTCATGTGGATGCGATTTGGAAGATGGTTCATTTCTGTCTTATGTGGTGCATTTGGATGGAAATGATTGAGCGGTGTTTTAATGATAAGGAGCGTACTTTGGAGCAACTCTGGAATTTCTTTGTGCACTCTTTGCTGTTTTGGTTTTCTGCTTTAGCGATTAACAAAACTTCCGTTCATGATTTTCTGATGTCGCTTTCTATTTCCTAGAATATAATGTGGTGTTTTGTTTTGTATTCTTCTTGTGTACATGGGCTTCGCCTATACATTCGTTTCTAATAAATTGCTTCTTACTTGTAAAAAAAAAAAAAAAATCTTTTTATTGGATTCCGATTGGGCAACAATGACGTAGTAGTTTTCAAGCGTTAGGAATCAATATCTTTCTAGTTTGAGTGCTTTGCCTTGTATACATATTGTATACATTGGTTGTGCCCCTTTACACTTCATTAATAAAAATGACTTAGAAGTGTTAATTAAGCAGTTCTTTTTGTTAATTAGTAATGAAAAGGTTAGTTGATGAATAATGATAGGCATAGCTTGTGTACACAAGATATATACAAGATACTTGCCCCATCACAAGATACTGTGAAAATTTCTGAACAACTTCTCTTGTACACTACCTAAGTAATTGGGCTATGCCTATTATTCGTATTAATAGAATTTCTTTTACTTACCAAAAAAAAATTGAACTTGACAATAGTGGATCATGAATGTGTTAAGGATCATGGCCGAGCATGTGTATCACAGTTATAAGTGTGCTTTTGGTCCAATTGTGGAACTGTGCACACCATTTCCTCTTCACAATTAATATTTAATTTTTCTTCCAACGTATTAGTTTTCTGTTTGAGGATATATTTCTTAAGATATTTTTTTTTCATGAAAAGTTACAGATGTAAAGAAATAATATTGTAGATGATATATGAAGTGGAATTCCCATTCTTCACTACAAAATCTTTTAATATAATAACTCCCATAAAGCTGTTCAAGTTACTGACTCTCGGAAGCTGAAGGTTGGAAATGAGAATTTTGCTGACTGTTTTGCTAGTGATTCATGATAAATGCATATTTGTAATGGAGGGCTGTATGTCAATGTTGATATAGCCAAATATGCTTACATTTCTGTTTTTTTCCCCTCTAGAAAGGTGCTGTAAACTCTACAAAGTTGCAATTTGTGTGCATTAATATCAAACCATTTTATTGTTGTGACAGGATATTTTTGGGAATCTCCGACATTGGAAGCTAATTGTGTCAGTTTTTGCCTTTTCTTCTACACCAGAATTGATGTTTGGACTCTACTTGTTATACTACTTCAGGGTCTTTGAGAGACAGATAGGTTCCAATAAGTACTCAGTGAGTAATCATCTAGCTTAAACTACTTGTGAGTTCGACTTTGATATCTTTCATGTATCAGATGTGCCTTTTGTAGTCGTATCAAAGTATCTTATGCCTAATTAAAGGCATAGTATTGATGGAATATGTACTAAATAATCACTATGATGTAAATTTCTAAGATGCATGTGAAAGGAAAGAATTTTAAAGCATCCTTGTGAAGATCACCGATTTTTCTGTGTTTATCTTTCTTGTACCTGCCCAAGCTGGTTGGCCTTTGAAGCATGTAATATGAGTGTTCTGTTGGATGAGTCTACATTGCTACATTATATTGCTCTGCATTTGGTATGGTGATAGTTTTTTTTTTCCCTGGTAAGTAATAAAAACTTCATTAATAAGTGCAAAAGGCCCATTGGCTAGTGGCTATTTTGGTCCGTCAGATTTACTCATAGGATTGAGATTTGTTAAAGAAAATGTACAGAACTAAGATAACTCATGACTAAGAATTTTTATTTTACTTTTTTTTTTTTTTTTATATATAAGTAAACGATTTTATTAAATAATGATAGGCGTTGCCCAAGTACACAAGAATATTTACTTTACTTGCAAAAAAAATAACTCATGACTAAGAAGAAAGCATGTGCATTAACATTTGTTGTTGAGAAGTGTTTTCTTCCAGTTACACTCAAGTACTGCCTTCTTTTAGGGAATTTCATTTTGAAAATACTAGACTCAATCATATGAAACTCCCATAACTAAGAATGTGTTAAATGGTGTGATCAATCTTCCATTGACAAAAAACCACACAGAATAACTAATATAGAAAAGTGGTTCAAATTGGAATGTTACATTTAAATAAATTTTGCATCCTTAATTAGAATAATTGGTTTTGATCAAATAGGATTCTGAATTATATAATTTTAGGCCTTCAGATGCCATATACGTTCTGTTTGGAGAAAAAAGCCAAAAGAGTGCAGGCTCTCTCTCTAGGATGAAAAATAGGGACTTGTTTTTTGGGTTGGATAACTGGGACTTCTGACCATGACTAGTTTTTTCTGTCACAATTAATTGAGGGGAAAAACCTAACCCTTGCTTGAAATGAATTGAATGCCCAAAGGTGCCCAATCAGTCATCAAAATGAATTGAATGCCCAAAGGTGCCCAATCGGTCATCTGCATGGACACTGTTCTGTTAGTCATTTCACGTTCTAATTAATTAATTAATTAATTTTGAGAATTTAAACTTGCAGCAGCATTATAGCTTTGGCTTTCCTTCTTGTGGTTTGGGACTTGCAGTAAAAAAAGGACTCTTTGCTTAACATTTCAGTGGTAACATTATTTGTTACTCTGTGCTTAGAGATTCAATGCTTCTATTTTTTTTTTTTATTGATAAACAAAAATTTTATTGAGCAATGCTTCTATTATAAATCCTATGGGGTTGTGTGTTCTCATAATCTGAGAATCAAGGTTCAGGAAATTGTAACAATTTTTGTTGCTTTGGTTATTTATATTCATACGTTCTTTGATATTTGGTATTTCTTAGTATGATTGGCATGTCTTAATCCTTCTGTTAATCAGATATCAAACATGGGAGAAAGGAGGTTTGATTTTATTTTTGCCTCTGTTTCACAATTGGTCTACCCCTTTCTGCAGGTTTTTATTTTGTTCTCTGTAATAGTTTCATTGCTTTTTGAGATCCTTGCTCTAGCGCTCCTTAAAGGTATGCATTGCTCTGAATTTTGCTTTTCATTACTCTATGAATTTGCAACCATCTTAAATATCCAAAATATTATCATTGATATACTTCTTCACTTTTATATCAATAAAAAAATACTTCAATTTTATAAACACCTTGAGATGGAAGAGAAAAATCCCAAATTATGGTCTTTAAAATTTCACTTGATATTTTTCAAACATGATTTTTTTCCCAAAATGTTTCTTATTTGGAATGAGTTGCTTAAGTTTTTATTTTATTTTTCTTACTATGAAATTAACGGTTTGGTTGGGAATTACTTCTTAAATTATACTAAGAGGTTCCATGCTGTTACTCCTACCACCAAAAAATGGAAAAATGTGGTGTGGCTATCAATTTCCTACAAACTTATATGTTGCATGGTTAAGTTGGTTTTTGATTTATAATTTTGAGGAAAATCCTGGCTCTACTATTGCATGTGAATGCTAGAGTTTACTTCCATATAAATATATATATATATTCAGTATCAAGGATAAATAGGTTAAGCGCTTATTATACTACAAGTGGATGCTAGAGTTTACCCTGTCTCATCTCATAGTTACCTGCATTTGTTTTTTGCTTTTTTACCAAAGCTCTGTTACGCATACTGCATTGATAATATTAAAGTTAAAAATAGCGTTTATTAATTTTTTTGCAGATCCTGCAGTGAACCTGGTCACATCAGGACCTTATGGTCTTATTTTTGCTTCATTTGTACCATTTTTCTTCGATATTCCAGTTTCAACATGGTTTCGTGTAGTTGGTGTGCGCTTCTCTGATAAGTCTTTCATATATCTAGCTGGTCTTCAGGTAAAAATTGACTATGGTTTATATGTACAGTTTTTGGTGCAAGCTGTAAGAAAGTTGAAGTTCTGTTAGCATATTTGGTTCTCCATCTCTCCAGCCGGTAAAATCTAATTTTAGTTTCTGTCTTGCAGCTTCTTTTATCATCCTGGAAAAGGTCTATTTTACCAGGGTTATGTGGCATCCTAGCTGGTTCCTTGTACCGTTTGAATGTCTTTTATATCCGCAAGGCAAAGGTTTTTATCAGTTACCTTTGGACAGAAAGATACTTATTCTTCTTATCCCTTTCTGCTGATTTTGATGAAAACTCGGTATTCTGTTCAAATATTTATTAGTGCTTACAGCTGTGAGCTTCCTCTGAGGCACATTACTGAAGCTTACAACTTGAGAATGAGTGAGTTATGAGTGAAATTATATGCAGTAGTGACTTAGATGGAACAATTCATGGACACATTTTACTCACAACTAGTGCTGGGTATAAAATACTTCGACCACTCTTCATCTGAACTTTTCAAATTGTTTATGGGGGTTCATATCTTATTCTCATCTGTTGCTATTGCTACAGCTTGTGTTGAAGTTAATTGAAATAACATGTGATTGTGCATGTCTGTCTCATATTGCAGTTCCCAGAGTTTGTTACTTCGTTATTGTCGCGGATTTCTTGGCCAACCATGGGGAGATCACCTTCAGCAGCACCTAGGAATATTGTAGGAAATATGCCATCCTATGCAGGTCGCCAAGTGGAGGCAAGTGTTTTTCTTCATGCTTTCAATCAAACTTACATTTCCTCATAACAGGTGTTATGCTGAGTTTTAATTTTAGTAACTCAAATTAACACCCTACAAAGTAATTTATGAAGAAATTCATGGGCCTAACTCATTTTATAAAACCGGTTCAATAAGAGAGGATTTCTCATTACTTATAAACATGTCCAAGACCTTGTCCACAGGCAATGTAAGATTATTCCTCAACAATTTTCCCCATCTATAGGGTTTGATTCCAAGCTGTCGCATAAAGCTTAGGAAGTAGGAACCAAGATAAGGATGGGGATATTCATTTACATAAATCCAGTATTTGCTTATAACACGTTTTGCATGGAGTACCTTTTCAAACATATGCATAAATAAATGTCTATTTGTTTATGTCTTATTTGATTGCTTTCTCAGTATGATCTCATGTTTACTTCCATAGCCGCATATCCCTTTTGCTTTTATGTAGGATCCATATTCCCTAGACCTTTCATTTTAGGCTGACATGGCTGAAGTTGAATGAAATCATCTGCCCTATTTTTCATACCCCCAAAAATGCACTGGTTGATTTATAAATAGGTTTCTAGGCTTGTCAGAATGATTTGTACATGTTTTAGTTTTGAAATATGACATGGTAATAATCTCCTGTCAACTTAATGCAACATACTTTACATTGTAACTGAATTACAAAAGTTTTTGGTCTTAGATGTCCATACATAGTGATTTGAAGGCCATTTTCTTCTAAAACCATTTTGACTAAAGTTTTTTTCTTTGTTGTGGGTGCATTTATCAAGCATTTAAGTACAATTACAAAGATAGACTTCTCTGCCATGGCATCATTGATATTATGGGGGATCGGTTGGGAGTATCATGAAGGGGGCGAGCCAGGTTTATAATCACCTACAATGGGCTATTGCAAGTAAAAAACCAGCTCAAATGTCGGTTCCAATTTTCTAGAGAAACTTATCCGTCCATTAGATGATGTATATTTTACCCAATTGGTGGCTTTGAACTGTTGGAAGTGAAACCTCGTTGGGGTAGCAAATTGATAGGCATCATAGATCCTTAGATGAAAAGGAGATTATCATATTTCTGTGAAGTTGCAGCTAAATAACAATTCGACTTTAACAGAACCAAAATATGACCATTATCATAATTTTGTGGAAGCTTTTAGGGGCAAACATCAATATGAATTATGTCCATCTCTTACTCTTATTCTTGACTCAGTGCTATAAATCCAACTCTTAAGGGCCTAAACAACACAGCTTAGACAGGGTCAGGTAGAGAGTGGTCAGCCCTAGTACTTTAGAGGAGTATGTCTAAGGTAATTGTTTGGTTGATTGATCCGATCGAGTCTTGCTCACATATTTTTCTTTTCAAGAGTACAAGTAGCTTTAGCATCATCCGTGGATCTATATGTTCTTATATCCTCTTTTTGTTTCAGAGAAACTACCCTTCCTCCATGCCGTCTGCCACAGAACCAACAGAGGACTCTATTTCAACACTTGTATCCATGGGCTTTGACAGGAGCTCAGCCCGACAGGCACTTGTGCAGGCTAGAAATGACGTCAATGTGGCCACAAACATTCTTCTTGAAGCGCAGTCTCACTGATTCTGTTAACATTGCTCTGTAGAATGGAACTAGATTGTTTCAGATTCAGAGATAGAATATTATCTGATGCAGACATGCTGCCCGAACCGGTGACGAGATTGATATGCTTAGAGAGACCCAGTCAAGGTTTTTGCAGTAACATTTTAAAGGAAAAGGTTCTCTCCTTTTCAGTTTTTTCGTCTTTCAACTTTCTAGTTTTTCTCAACTCCTCTTTCATTTTGAATGTAATTATCAGTTTTAAGGATAAATACCATGCACCAATGACAGATGATTAAGAGAACTTGCAATTATTCACTAGCGTGTTCAATGTATGCTTACATACATTGGGTTACATACAATTGGGTTCTCTCTCTCTCTCTCTCTCTCTCACACACACACACACGCCCGCGCACACGCCTGTGGCCTGTGGGTGAGCAAAGATGTTGATGTTTATCTTCAGCATGAGCACGAGCTGACATCAAAGAGTCGATGATGCTTAGAGTTGGGGGCCGTTGAGGCGTGAGAAGTCTTCTATACTTGGCGCATCTGACAAAAATGTCTTTTACTCGGGCGGGGCCATCCAAAAATAGATAATTTTTACTTGAAATGTTAGTTTGGATATAGAAACGGTTTCATACATCTCATAATTATAATTTTTTAAATTTTCATACAAATATAATAAATAATTTAATTTTTTTAAATTTTAAAACAATAATAATATTAAAAAATAATATTCTAACAATATTTTATTCAACTTTCAATTTTCTTCTAAAATTATTTAATTTCATTTCACTATACAAACGGGTTAGAGTATTTTATCCATTTATATATATTTTGTATATGTTTACCTTGATCTATCCTTTTCTTTTTCAAATTTGAATTCAATTTTTGTTTTGTTTTGTTTTTTTTTTTTTGTCTATTTACTGTTCTTAATTTGGCATGCATGTCATTTGGTACACTTGTCAATGTTGTCATCTATGATAGAGCCGAGAAATTATAGATTGGCTCAATTAGGAAAATAAAAATAAAAGCTTATGCGATGGCGAAGTTGTGCTGGGTTTCACACCTGAAAACAAAGACGATAACTCGGTCATCTAATCTCTAAAATCTGAGAGAGAGAGAGAGAGCAATTTTTTTTTTTTTCTTTTTTGATGAATTGGCAAAAATTCTTTTGAAAAAACTCGGCTTCGTAATGTCTCTCTCAGATCTCGGAGCCAATAGTTTGGCCCAAAACATGAACTTCTCTAACATATGACAACATGATATTTGAACAATCAAGCAAACATGAAATGCATGACAGCGTTTACTCATGCTCGAATCTCCTGCAGCTCT
>QEOT01123638.1:0-47977 GCA_003123785.1 Pterocarya stenoptera
AACATCTCGGACGTGCTTTTGATTGCGCCGGACTGAAACGACATCGCCTGCCGATTCATAGCAGAACCTAAAGTTTCCCCGCGATGAATCCCGCCGTTCGTCGCTGCCGTTTCGCTACGAATTCCCCAAACTCTCTACCACACCATAGGCCTCCAAATTTTACAACTCATAACCCTGGCCAATAAAACCAGAATTCGGCACCCAGATTCCAGAACCGCAGCAAAATCACTTATTTCTGGGCTCAAGGCCAGTAGTACCTTAGCCCGTGAAAAACCCAAGAGTCGTCCATAATTTCACACAAATTAGAAGGAAATATCAGACCAAACAGTAAACATAATTGATACGAGAACCTCCAAAATCATGAGGATCGTCGTCTTAGGAAGTTCTAAAACCCAAATGGCAGATAAACGAGGTAGAAAACGGGGCTTGATGACTGAGGAAACCCTACACTACAGCTTCCTTTTCGGGTGAAACTTTCCGACGGAGCCCTAATTGGCTCTTCTGCCTTTTTCTCTCACCACTACTACTCATAGTAAATTACAAACTATTCTCTCCTCTCTATCTGTAGAGAGAGAGAGAGATAGAAGCTTATATTATGGCTCCGCCAATGGGAGGCTCAGAGAGAGGCAATCCAAGATGGGTTTGATCAATGTGGAAAGGTTCTTATTTCGATTTTGTTTTTAAATTATAATACCCAATTTCCAAATAAAATAATTAATGGCTGCAGATCTTGGAATTCAGCAAAACAGTGCGAATCCCAATTGGGCATTCGATGCCATTATTGTGGACTCTCCACCTACCCTTTTTACTGTTTTCCTTTTTCTTTTCTATTTTGCTTTTGTTTTCTCGTCGTTTACTTTTTGTTCTCAATATATTCTATTAAATATTTACATAGCACCGCCAACTCATAGTTTATTCCTTTTGTGTTATTTTATCTTCTTATACATCATTGAAACCAATATAATTGACCCGGTCTTGCTTTTTTGTTCTTTATATCAAGAGTAATTTTACTCATCTTTTCCTCAATTCTTCAACACCACCCACCAGTGATGTAGCATTTGTTTTATTTTTTTTTTTTGTCTTTCAGTAAAATGCACCTTCTCATATCCCAAATCATCTTTGAATCAACTTTTTTCCCCTTCCCATGTTCTCCCTCCGCGCCTATGCCCCTCTGTCTGCCATCATTCGCGACGTTCAAGTCACATTTTTTCAACTTGCAGTACATCCGCCAAGTCTAGCACCTCCAACGACTCCGATCGACCGAACAAACTCACATCCAGATTTTCTCTCTCTCTATCTCTCTATGTATATGACTGGGTTATTTTTACACTTATTTTACAAGTCTCCACTTTTTTCTTCGATGTTTTTGTGTTTGTTTGTACATGGCTGAATTGTTTGAGCAGGGACTTCATGGGAGATTTTGGGTTGGATTTCATGAGACGAAGAAGGAGAAGGAAAGTCGGAGGTTTCAAGGAGCAAAAAGAGGAAGAGAACGGCGCACATCAAGTACTTCAAGTTTTGGTTCAAACCCATGAGAGGAAATAGTTTGAGGTAGGGTGCATTTGTGATGTGATTGTGAAAGCAAATTTCATTATGGGGTTTGAGCAAGAGATAGGAGAGATGTTGATGTTCTAGTATCGGATAATTTTTGTAGAAGCTATGCATGTGGTGCTTAATGCCTAAACCAAGTTGTAAACTGATCAACCTTATATAACTGAAGCAAACACTGAATATGAAAGCTATCCATTATCCCTCCACCATCATCCACTCCCTAATATTTTGGTAAAAATTCAATTACTGGGGCCATTTTAGTGTACCTGAATTTCTATGTGTAGAAGACGAATGAGAAGAAGAGAGAGACCTATCTCTGCGTGTAGGAGTACTCGTTTGCATTTCTGAGGGAAAGGAACCAGCAAAAATGGAGTTGGGTGTAAAGTTGTGACGTTGCGACCAGACCAAATTTGTCATGTCAGGTGCGCGGTGTTGGAGTAAAAAACTGTAGATTTTCTCTTTTGCCAAATATGGTTTTTTTTTTTTCTAAACAGTTGAACAAAACTTACCAGCATTGCCAATATATCTTAGGTCCCAATAAGAATATAGTCATAAAGAAGATACTCCTGTTGCTGCTATCTTCGAGGGTAAGTTAAACTATAGTACATTCAAGAATTATTTTTGGTAGGTACGGGCTTTAAGCGTGAAAGTTCGTTGTACAGTGCCAACGTGTTAGGTGCATAAAAAAAATTAATAAATCAAGCATGTAAGAAGAAAAGCACACAGATTGAATACGAGAGAAGAAAGACACAGTTGTTCCCCTTGGCCCTTACATTTTCAGATAAAAACTGGTCCAAAGTCCAACATTTTTCATACACCACTAGTGATGTGAAGGGAATAGAAGCGTAGGTCACTTTCACCCCCCACTCCAATAAGTTCATGTTCATTTCAAACTGACCTTCGATTGAAGCTCAATTACATCTTCATATCTAACTATGAAATCTTGTAGAAACCAAGGGAAACGAAAGGGTACTTGGATAAAATGAATAAAAGACGTAATAGAAATCCAATAGAATAAAAACTTTCATAAATTTTTAAATAGAGTTAGTTTTAATCAAAATAAATAGAATTTATTAAAAAATGTGACTCGGCAGCGACGTGACATGCCACATGGCATCCACTAGCTGCCAATGAACAACCAAACGAATGGCCTACATTGCTGCAGACAAAATCAGTTAGGATGTTTAGGATCTTGTCAAGTGTCCAAGTGGATAAAGGTCAATGATCAACTTTTTCTTCTTCCACCCAATACACTCTTACCATTTCTTTTTATATATTTCCTGACAAATAATAATTACAGAGTATATAATTATTATGTATTATTTAAAAATAAATAAATAAATACGAGTCTATATAAAAAATTTAATTTTTTAATAATAGACCATATTTTTTTTCAAAACAACTACACGACATTTACACATTTCATGACTATATATAACATTACTTATTTTTCTTGTAAAAACACACAAACTTATGATCTCATATAATCATACCTCAACATAGTTGCAAAAGAGAGAATCCTTAGCATGAGTTTTGCCATTTATGCAAATTCTCATACACTTTTTGTTTATATTAACTTTTAAGATGATTTTTTTTTTTTTCATTGTGAAAACATAATTTTATATCATCATGAACTGAAAAAATACATAGACTTTTTAGTCCAAATGAGGTTCTGAATACATGGGAGAACAAATTCCCACCAAACAATTAAATCATCAACATTTCTTGCATATCTAGCATGAGTATGTGCTACAACATTTGAAAGTCTGCAAATATGTTCAATTATGCACTTTTAAGATGAAAATTGAAGAAAAAGAAATATAAGTAGCATTCGTTTCCACATGGAAATTTTTTTATTAATGTTTAACTTGATAAGGCATGCATTTTAGTTAAGATTTGTGATGTTTTGAAGTCTATTGAGTTAAATTAATTAAAATTAATTATGGTTCGATGATGAAATCTTAAAGAAAACCTTTTAGGATTTTTGCTTCCCCTAATTCCAAAACACAACCTCGACACTGGTTTTTGAAAATATTTCTCTTTGATAGCGGTCATAAGGAGGTTCAGAAAAGATATGATCATAGATAGAGACTTAAATTAGTGCGGGGGTAGGGGTGGATGTAGCCAAGTGGATCAAGGCAATGGATTGTGAATCCACCAAAGCTCAACTTCAATCCTTGTCGTTCGCCTAAAAATAAATGGACCATTTGTTACGGAGACACAAGACAAACCTATAAATCATTTTTTCTACAAGTTATCTATCAGTTTGGACATATGAGTTAGGATTTATTTTCTTAGTAGCTATATAACGTGTTTTGATGAATGTATTACATGATTTGAAGTCCTATATATGTTAGGTTAACATGATTTGAAGATGAGGCTTTGAATGTGAGTTTATTGAGGAATGGAATGGAATGGAACATAAACTGGTAGAAAGGACATGAATGATGTGTGAAATGCGCCCTTTAAGGGTAGGAACCCCACACACAAGACAATGAGATTTGCCATCTCGAGTTCAAGGGAAAGCCCTGTCTAGCGGGGAAGGTGAGCAAAAAGCCTAGATGAACAAAAACCCAAGTAAGCACTGCCCTAGGCAGGGAAAAGATTCAAGAAAAGTGTAGCGAACAAATAGAGTAAGCGTCATTTCTCGCAGGCACATGCAAGGTGACCAAGGAGCAAGCAAGATTAACGAGCAAAGTTAAGATGGTCAAATTTTGGAGTAAGTAAAGATATCAGGGCGAGCAAATGGGAAATGAGCGAGAAGTTCACATCAAACACCACAAACAGGAAGTAAGTATTAGGATACATTCCTAGCCCTAAAGTCTGGGCTAAGATGCAAAGTACGAAAATAAATAAGGTGTGACTGAAAGAAGTTTTAGGATTACTCAGAGCGTAGCAGGTGCCCTCATAAGAGATGAGACTAAATGGCAATCTTTCTACAAGGAGTATGGAGCACGCATGGGAAAGGAGGATTACGGGCTCGAATACGATTGACCATGCACAAAAGCTTCCCACCATGTAGGCGACATTCACAAGTGGCAAACTGAGCTCTTCATCCCCTTCCCCAAACTCCGAGACACACAAAAACACTTCATTTCATCCCTGTCGCCCTTTCCATCCAGTGTATACNAGAGTTAGATCATTCGTATAAAAGCATTACTTAGTTGAGCTCAACTCTAACACTTTGTGTGACGCCCCCAAACCTTCGCTTGGAATAGAACAGAGACTTAGTGTATCAGGACATGCAATATAAGGTTACATACCTCTATTCATGACATTTAATATACAATGTATCCTAGAATGCAACTAGTAGTATGCAATACTCACAGATGAATAAGAGCGACTAAATATAACTCATGACAAAATGAACTAAAGCATCTTAATAGCATTAATAACCATCATAAGTTCAAACTTAAAGGTAGCAATTCCATAATACAATATACTTATAATAACAAGTCTCCACGCTTTGACCAACTCTTTCATGCGCTCTAAAGTACATAGATTTAAAGATATGAATATCAAAATAAGGTCTAATCTTCAATTGAGGTCCGACTCCTCTTTAATCAGTCGGATCTATCAGTCCATCCTGTCCGTTTTCGTCTAGTCTTGATACAACTTCTATCATTCCGGGTGGAATGATAATGGGACTATCACAATGAGATTCCTTGAAATCTCAGTAACTTAATAACCAATGTGCACAAAGATAAATTATGCATGATAAATGATAAATATGAAATGCATGCTATGCAAAAAATCAATATTTGTCTCCCATCTAGATTCCTTAATATTTTCAAAAAAAACTTTGATGCACATTTTTTTACAAAGAATATTTTTCAATTCAACTTCAAAAAACACAACACTTCATCATCATTAAGCCATCATTAACATTAACATGAACATTAACATTAATATCATAACATATGGTATTATCATAGTTTCTCATATACTCTATGTAATAGCCCACCTAAAAAGCTCTTTAGTAGCCTTAATTCTAGTCAATTAAGAGTTGGGCTATTTGAGAATAAGAAAAATTTTGGATACTTGAGCTGTCAACAAGGCAGTATACTTTGGATTTAGTAGAATTATTAGAAGATTCTAATGCAATATTGATTTTGAGAAAAATGAAATTTTTGGAGTTTGATTGGTTTAGTAATATTATTTTGGAGAATTTTTAGTGATTTATTAACTTTAAGGATAATAAGCTAAGAGGTGCATAAGGGAATGACACAAGGCATATTGAAGGGTTTTAATGGGTTAAATATTTGATGGAATTGGAGAAGGCCCTAAGAGTGGTTTACTAAGGGTCCAAGCTTTTTGGGTATAAAGGCTTAGGAGAGGCAATAAGACTTTAAATCCTACTTGATGGACATAAGATTTTAGGGCCCTAATGCACTAAGGATGTGATGAACTAAGGATAAGATGTTAAAAAACCTTAGGCCCAACTTGGGAGCGGCCTAAGAGCTGGCCCTAGTTTTAGAGAGAGTGACTCCTTATTCTCTCTAGAAACCACCACTAAATCAAAACCTACACAAAAGGGGGAGTAGCTTTGGCTCCTCCCTTCCTCCTCTCTCCTTCATCCCTACTCCCTCTCCTCTCTAGTTTTCTTCTATCATTTTTCTTTTTTAGTTGTTTTCAGGGCTAAGTATGGTAGAAGGCCAATCTGCTACTCTCCGACGTCCGGCAACCACCACTCGCCCTACCGCAAGTGGGTACGTGAAATCCACACACCACCGCTATGGGTGCTCTTCTGCCACCACGCATAGCTTTTCTGGGTCTAGGGCCACCAATTACTTCAAATCTGACTGACTGCCATACTCCTTAGGTGGCGTGTGGCTCTCATGCACCCTTACAGTCACTTTGTTTGTAATTTTTCCTCCAAGATTGAAAATGTGAATCTATATCTTTCTAAAATATAATTCATTTTCTCCCATGTATCTTTAATTTATGTTACGTCTTTTGTTTTAGAAAAAAAAAAAAACACACTGTCTCTTGGACTTATGTCCATAGAGTGTCTCTTGGACTTTTGTCCATAGAGTGTGTCCCCTACTTCGTCTTAGACAGAGTATGGGGTTTGTTTTAACTCTATCTTGAATAAAGTTGTGTTGTCTCTCAGGTGGTTTGAGAGAGGTTTGCATCATGGACTAGATCATATCAGTCACAGTTGTGTACTGGGGAGCTATTAATGTTGTAGTTGGCTTGTAATGAATGTTTCAAGTCAAAGTTGTAATATCTGTTTTAAATGAATGCAGTTTGCTTTATTAAAAAAAAAAAAAAAAAACTTGGGAGATATAAAGTTTAAAGTCTTTTTTGGAGGACATTATAAAATAAGCCCAATGTAAAGGACATAAAGCCATTAGGTCTAACTTAGTAAGAATGAAGGCCTTAGACCCATCTTGGAAGAAATAAGATTTTAGGCCTCACTTGCGCTGTTTGGGTACAAAAATGATTTCATCTCATCTCATCTCATCTCATAATTACAACTTATTCAAATTCTCATACAAAATATAATAAGCAATTCAACTTTTTCAAATCTCAAAATAATATTCTAACAATATTTTGTTCAACCTTCAACTTTTAATTTTCATCTAAAACCATATCATCTCATCTCATTATCCAAATGGGGCCTTATTGAACACAAGACTATGGACCTACCTTATTAGACCCAAGATATTAGGTCCAACTTAGTAAGCATAATGCCATTGAGCCTAACTTTGTAAGATTCAAGACTTTGGCCCAATTGAGAAAAGACCCAAAGATTAGGACCCAACCTGGTAGGCCTTTGAGTCCATGGATGCCTCCACAAATCTAGACATAAGGTCCATATAATAACCCACTCCAAAGCCACATCCAAGGCTTGCAGTTTTGGCCCAACCAAAGCCCAACCCTTGAAGCCCAACACCTTGTCTTTTATTTCATTCTTCCAATTGGAGCCCACATACACCATACCATTGATTTCCCTCAAGCCCAAGATGTGCCACATGCCCCTAAGGTTCCCATTTGACCATAATTAAGCTTCCAACTTGAATTAAGGGCATTAATCAACTTACACATCATTAGTGACCTCTAAACCATGTTTTAACCTTAATTTTTCTTCAAATTATTTTTCATATTTTTTAATTTGAAATTTTTTGATTTTATTATTGATTTGAATTTTCCTTAGACTAGTTTAGAAGTTTAGACTTGACCCAACACATGTCAATAGAAGCAAAGGCATGTCAATGCGCAAGTCACCACCAATCGGCACCTAGGTGCACCTTCATGTGCATTGCACCAAATCAGCCCCTAGCCCACACCTTACACCATTTTCTCCAAGAAACTAAGCCAAAAATCCAACCAATTCCATTACAAGCCTAGTTGAAATCAAACCAAGTGGCCTTTGGGTTTCACTTGCATTTTTTGCTCTTGATTAAGCCACTCTCCATGCCACCACCCACGTCCCTTAACCACCTGAAAAAGCCACTCAATGTGGTAATAATGCCCCAATTAAAACCAAGGAGAAGAGAAAAGAAGGGAATCCAAATATAGACAATGTTTATTCAAAACCGTTGGTCTCCTTTTTATTTTTCTCTTTGATTTTTTTTTTTTTTTAATTTTCTACACCAATGCAGCCCTTGCACCTATAGACTCACTCTTACACCTGACCATGAAGAAATTATAAAAATATAGGGCATTACTCAGCTGACCAAGCATAACACAAAACTAAAAACTTCACTTATCACTCCACCTCCCACCTCCACCAATCCAAAGCCTCATCTTCATCCAAGGCCAATGTCTCACTTCCCTCTTGAAGCCTATAAATAACTCCCTTACTTCCTCATTTTTATAAACTTCTCCTCCAAGCTTTCTCTTGAGTCTTGAGAGCATTTCTCCCCTTACTGAGCAATAGAGTGAAACTGAGTAAAGCTCTTGAGTGTTCTTGAGTGAAGTTGTTTTGGGAGCTTTAAGTACCACGATTTTTGTAAGTAATCTTGCCCTATTTTTTGTTAAGTGCTAGAATGACATGTTAGGCTTTAATTTATGACATGAGAATGAGGTTTTGATTGATTTTAATTAAGGTTTAGCATGCTAATGTGAAACCGGGTCAAATTTGATGTTTTGATGAAACAAATTACTTTAGGTCAAATCTTTAGCGATGGCATGACTTGATATGATTTAATATGATTCACTAATGTCTTGGAATGCATTTTGAATGTTTAATTTCGAAGGTTGGAAGCATGTCATAATAGGCTTTAATTCTATCTTGTGTTGATCATCTATCATGCATTGGTTTTGATTAGTTTATGCTTAACTTATAGAAGTTTTGATTACTTTACCAAAGCTTGAATAATGTGTGATAACCCGAACTTAGTCAAATATTCGTCTATCTTATGTCCCCATGTTGGGCCGTGCATAAGGTTTAGAGTCCTTATATAACCTTGGGCTTTTATTAGTTAATTATTTACCTTAGTGTTTTTATTATCTAAGCCCATAAGACAGGCCCAACAAGGCCCTTAGAACTCAGCCAACACTTCGAATTAGGGTTTGGAACCCTAGTGGAACTTGGGGTGTAGGCCCAATCCAACAACCTCTGGCCTTTTGACATGCATGCACTTTCCACCCAAGAGACACCATGAACCTAGACATAATTTGGAGGAAAGGGGGTGGGAGACTCTAAGGTTTTGGTAACCCAAAAGCCCCACACACCTCCCATGAGATTTGGCAATTCCCTAAGTTTTGGGCAATGTTTTGGAATGGGAGGAGACACTTAGAGCCACTACCAAATAGAGGCATGGAACCCCAAGAAGGCTTTTAGGGTTTCGGCCCTAAGGTTACACGCCACCTATGACAAGCTCACCCACCATTTGACATTAGTCATACATGTAGAGGGATAAGAGGATTTCAAGAACATGGCATAAGGAAGTGGCGTATGGGGGATGCCAAAGGGCTTATGCACATGTTTCCAAGAGGATCCTAGGGTTCGGTTAAGGGGTGCTTCACGCCCATCTAGGAAAGGCCAACCAACCTTTTTGCCAAGTGTCATGCATGCACTTGGGATAGGGTTTTTCTAAAAGGAAGTAATGATTGGAAAGAGGAAATGATGCCTAGATTGAAGCAACAACCATAGTTCCTAAGAATCTCAGCCACTACACTCCCTCTCTCTCTCGCTACTTGTCACACACTTAGAGTTTCAAGGAGAGACACATGGGGAAAAGGAAGAGATGCCTAGGGAAAATGCACACACACAATCACCAAGGCTTTAGAAGGATCTTTGTGGGGAGAAGGGAAAGGAGTGGATGCCTAGGGTTAGAATCCTTCACAAGCCAATGCCACTTGGCAAGCATGCACACACCCCACTATCCAAGGAAGATCTAGGGTTGAGGAAAGGACACACACACCCAAGAGGTTCATTGAACCTTGTCCATGCGTGAGACATGTCCAAGGGCTTCTAAGGAATTTTAGTGGGAGCCATGACACTTGTCTTTTTTTCAGAGAAACCTTTGAAGTTCCCAATGTGTATGAAATGATAGGGAAGAGGAAGAGACTTTTCGGCCAAAGATAGAAGGGGTGACACATGGCAATTGCAAAAGACCACCTTTTGAGCTTCTCTATGATAGAGGGAGATGGAACTTGGAGAGCTATAAAAAGGGGAAGAGGCCAACGTGCAAGGGTCCTTTCATTTGGGTGCCATATCGATTTTTTTCTACACATGCTTTCTCTCCACTCTCTCTTACACGACCAACCAAGGAGAGCTTTGCCTCTTCACTTTCTCACATAGTCTCTCCATTTTCTCTCCAAACAAGCACTAGTTCTCACTCTCTCTTCTTAGTCACGAGTACGGAAGAAGGTGACAACCATGTTCTCAAGGAACACGTTGCATGGCACCATTCTAACTCTCACTACTCACAAGTCACTCATGCACACACACAAGGGTGAAGGGGATCACTAGAGTTTCAGATCCAAGAAAGACCACCACCATCCCACCCGAATGTTTAACCTTTCTTTTGAGAGAGTTCCTTGAAGGGAAAACTAGGGTTTTCCCCATAAGGGAGGCCGAACTTTCCCAATAACGAGAGAATTCCTTGGAGACTTTGCAAAAGTATTAGCTTTACGCCTAACTTAGTAAGTGTGAATTTTGCTTCAAGAGGTGAAGTTTTTGGGACATGTCATTTTTGGTAAACGAGTGGTTGTAGACCCTGCCAAGATAGAAGCTGTAACCTTGTCCTTGTTGACTATCTTTCTCAATCAAAGAGTTCTAGCACTTCAGTTATGAATTGATCAGCGGCTTCTAGCCTCTCAACTAAGGTTGGCTCCTTTGAGTGCTCAAGGCTCTTCAGGGCCTCCTTGACTATCGGGGGTGCTTACTTCTTGTGTTTTCCCATATCCAGTCTCTTGTCTTCTAACAACTTCTATCATTTTGAGTTGGAAATGGTAGTGGAAACTACGACAGTAAGATCTCGAGAAATCTTAGTAAGTAAACAGACAACATACCACAGATAACATAGGCATATAAAGGCAAACTATGAAATGAATTCATGGATATGTACTTGACACAAAACTTAGTTCAATTTGACTTTTTTGAAAACATGTAACGGATATCCTTTGACTTTTTCAATAAAACATCTTTTCCATTTGCACATTTCACATAACAAATAGCATATCTCATTGCCTTGTACCTTTCTTGTAACATGTAATTTGGATACCTCACGGTTTCCCTATGCACCTTTGGTACCCCATTAGTTACCACATCTCCCAACGGCCCACTTCACCGTGGTGACTACGTCATAGTCCTTACTATGCAGCAGTTCGCCATTTCGCCTTCACTACATATAACACATGTGGCACCCACTAGCTTTAGGTGCTACCTTACTCTGGTATCCTTTCCACAATGATCCATTCAAGGCCCACCAACTGTATTTTGTCTACCCAGGGGCTATCACTTCAATTTATGCACTCTAGAGTTGTGACACCCCCATCTCTTACTTGAGATTGGATGGTGACTGAAGCATCAGGACATGAATCTCAAGGCTACATACTCCTTATACAAGACAGTTAAGATGCAATGCACCTATTGTATTCTATTAGAATGCAATAAGTCGCAATGGAATTTCATATAAATCTAAGTAAGATTTAGACCAAATTTGCTAAATATCATGGTACCACAAAGACAAAATATCGCAAAAGATTTCATTGTTTGAATATCCCAAAATACAAGAGGGTTTTCCATTGTCACCCGTAAAATTCCAAGCGTCCCTTCGCTTGAGATACATAAAAAGACTTCTTTCCTTTAAGGCGGTTCAGGGTGTTGAATTCCTAACTCTAAGCAACACTTTGGGCTTCTACGGTATACTCTCATGCTTGTCTTAGATATCCCGTTACAAAATCCATACATGATGAGTCATGGTCCTTTTTTAAAGTATCTTGCATGTCCTTAAGGTATCGTGAAGTAGTCTTTAAGAAAACAATAACAAAATCGTGCGGGCCTCAAGAGTATACTTGTCCTTGACTAGTTATTAATCTCTTTACAAGTGGTGTGTTGAGCTCCAAAAAGTGAAACCCTAATGCCTTTTTGAGTCCCTCCTCTATGTCCAAGTCCCCCCTCTAGGGCTTAAGGGTCATTTCACTAAACCCTAATCATCCTTGGGAAAGTGGACGAGTACATGCTTGCCACTTGGCAATGTCGTGTGTGTGTGTATTGCCACCCATATCTTTTTCCACAAAGATCTTTCATCTTCTTCTAGACTCTTGGGGTAACGTGTGATCATCTTCCTTAGGCTCCCTTTCCTTTACCCCATGTGCCTTCTTAAAACCCTAATGGGTGACAAGTCGCGTGAGAGGGTGAGTGAATGTAGTGGCCGAGATTCCTAGGGACTAGGGTTTGCATCATCCTAGGCGTCCCTTCCCATTCCAATCATTGCATCCTCTAGAAAAGAACCACATCCAATGCATGCGTGACACTTGGTGAAAAGTGGGTTGGTCTCTCTCTTAGATAGGTGTCCCCTTTTGGCCGAAACCCTAAGGCTTCTTGGAGGCATGTGCTTAAGTCACTTGAGATCCCTTATGCACCACTTCCCTATGCAATCATCTAGGAACTCTCATAGTCTTGACAAGTGGCAAGAAACATGGTGGTTGTTGAGTCGGTCTGTTGGCTGAGAGTCTAAGGGGATGGATCTTATCTTTCCCTAAGCATCTCATGATTTCTTCCTTCTAGAACCCTTCTTCATGTGTGACAAGTGTAAAAAAATAGGTGGCCTTTGTCATTGTAGACGTGCTAGGGCTTTTGGGTTACCAAAACCTTAAAGTCTCTCACCCTTATTTCCCTTAATCAAGTCTAGGTTCATTGTGTCTTGTTTATGCATATGGCCAAATCTTTAGTGTGTTGGGTGTGTGCCCCTTGTTCCCCTAGGGTTTTAGGCTTTAGCACAACAGGGTTGGCTGGAAACCAAAGGCCTATTGGGTCTCTCTTATGGTCTTAGAAGTTCAATGCACCAATACAAATAAATAATTAACAAAAGCCCAAGCTTTTTAAGTACTATATACCTCTCGCACGTCGCAACATTAATTATAAGATGGTGAAAAAAAGACATGCGAGGACTTGGCTAGATCCAGGTTGTCACATCCTGCCCCATTTAAGAAAAGATTTCGTCCTTGAAATTGGCACTGTAGCCATTAACTAAGAACAACTTGTACAAGAACATACTCAATTTTACCTCTATTACTAGTTATTGTGGAATACTCAGATGATGATGCAGATGGCGCCTCATTCTCTTCTTTTGTCACGAAAACTTGTGACATGTAGAATATCATGTCTAAATCATAATCGTAATATATATTCACTCGCATCTCATTGAACTTATGTTCTATTTCAAATTCAGTGTCCTCTATGGGCTGACCCTCCTCATGGAGATGAATACGATCTGTAAAGGTATTCGAGGTCTCGAAAGGTGTATACCTACTAGCAGGAGCTTCTACAGCACGACTAGTTTCTGCCTCTTGATTGAGTTCGTGCAAACACATTCTCTCGGCGTCCTTCCATGCTAACTGGTAGTGTGGGGGTTGCTGCTCTTCATGCGGTAACATTCGTTGTAGAAAAATATTTTCTTGAGAATCCGCATCCATCACATGAGTGCGATGATGTTCAAACTTCTCCATTTATTGCCAGTGAGCAACCATCATTTAGTGCCTTTTCTCGTCAGTTTCTACAACTATGTTCTCGTCTTTCTCTAATTTGGGCTACTAACGATGTAGACATATGTGCAATTTTTCTGGTCATGCCATGCTCTATTTCAAAGGTATGGTAGGTTCATACAATGTTATCAACAACAAAGAGATCTGAAAAGGGTATTTAGTCCTCATTGAATCTTCTCTTTCTTAGGTTGCTTCTTGGAAGTCTGGATTATTTCAAAGCACTTTTTCTAGGGATATATTTTGTAACACCCCTCCTAAAAAGCTCCTTAGGCCTTGACCTTAGTAACCTTAATTTTAGTTAATTAGGAGTTGGGCTATTTGAGAATAAGAACAATTTTGAAAATATGAGTTGGCAAGAGGACCGTATACTTTGGGTTTAGTAGAATTATTAGAAGATTCTCGTGCAATATCGATTTTGAGGAAAAGGAAAGTTTTGGATTTTGATTGGTTTAGCAATATTATTTTTGAGAATTTTTAGTGCTTTATTAATTTTGAGGATAAGATGTGATACCCCATATGATAAGCATAAGGGTAGGTGGTGTATGAAATCCCACATTGCTTGGGAATGAAGTTCTTGCTCTTTATAAGGTTCCAATGGGACTCCAATTGTATCATTGACTAATCCTTTTGGAGTAAAGACCACATGGTATGGGCCTTCCATTGGGGCGTTACAAATGGTATCAGAGCTGAGTTCAGCTAGAAATGTGAGACTTGAGTCGTGCCACTTAAGACGGATTGGCCCGACGAGGACGCGAAAATTTAAAGGGGGTAGATTGTGATATCCCATATGATAAGGATAAGGGTAAGTGGTGTATAGGATTCCACATTGCTTGGGAAGGAGAAGTTCTTGCTCTTTATAAGGTTTCAATGAGGCTCCAATTGTATCATTAACTAATCTTTTTGGAGTATAGGCCATGAGGTTTAGGCCTTTCATTATGGCATTACGCCAAGAGACCCATAAGGGAATGATACATGAAATATTGGATGGTTGCCACATTAATGGGCTAAGCAATTTGGGTTAAATATTTGATAGAATTGAAGAAAGCTCAAATAATGGTTTACTAAGGGCCCAAGCTTTTTGGGTATGAATGCTTAGGAGAGGCAATAAGCCTTTAGGCCCTACTTGATGCATATAAGACTTTAGGGCCCTAATGCACTAAAGATGTGATGGGCTAAGGATAAGATGTTAAAAAACCTTAGACCAAACTTGGAAGATATAAGTTTTAAGCTTTTCTTGAAGGACACTAGAAAATAGGCCTAATGAAAAGGACATAAAGTCATTGGGCCTAACTCAGTAAGAATGAAAGCCTTAGGCTCAAAATTGGAAGACATAAAGTTTTTGGTCTCACTTATTGGACACAAGACAATGGCCTAACTAATTAGACCTGATATATTAGGCCCAGCTTAGTAAGCATAAGGTCATTGGGCCTAAATAGTAAGATTCAAGACTTTGGCTCTATTGAGGAAAGACCCAAAGATTATGACCCAACCTAATAGGCCTTTGAGTCCACGGATAGGACCCACAAATCTGAACATAAGGTTCATATAATAACCCACTTCAAAGCCCACATCCAAGTCTTACACAAATGGTCCAACAGGCCCAAGGCCCAACAAGCTTTGTCTTTCATTTTTATCCTTCTAATGGAAGCCCACATACACCATACCATTGGTTTCCCTCTAGCCCAAGAAGTGTCACACGTCCCTAAGGTTCCCACTTGACCATAATTAAGCTTCAAACTTGAGTTAAGGGCATTAATCAACATACATATGATTAGTGATCTCTAAACTATGTTTTAAGCTTAATTTTTCTTCAAATCATTTCTCACATTTTTTTTATCTAAACTCTATTGATTTTATTATTGATTTGAATTTTTCTTAGACTAATTTAGAAGTTCAAACTTGACCCAACACATATCAATAGAAGCAAAGCCATGTCAATGCCTAAGTCACCACCAATCGGCACCTAGGTGCACCCTCATGTGTATTGCACCAAATCAGCCCCTAGCCCACACCTTTTACACCATTTTCTCAAGGTAGATTTAATCATTTACACCCCACCTTAAACCTCCTAGTTTAGTTCTAGTATTGGACGAATTGGCTCCAAGAAACCAAGCCAAGAAATATAACCAATTCCATTACAAGCTTAGTTGAAACCAAACCGAGTCGCCTTGGGTTTCAATTGAATTTTTTGCACCTATTTTGGTCACTAGCCCATGCTACCTTCCTTGTCCTTTGGTTCCTTGGAAGTGATTCAAAGCAAGAGAAAGTTGTGGCGCCCCCAACTTCCACGCATGGAAATCGAGACACCGGGATGATGATGACACGGTCACTCACCCCATCGACATGTGCTAAGTGTGTGTAATGCAACACTTGTACAAATAAACAATACGCAGCGGAATGATTAAGTCAAATAACTAAGTACCAGAGTTTAATACAATACAAGAGTACTGAAAATCCACATGTCAACATAATACGATTTTTGTTTACAAATGAACATCAAATAAAATACAACAAGCATAAGCGAACCATTAACCTAAAATACAAAAATAGCCAATGTCCCTACTCCTCAGGTAAAACCGCATCCTCGGGCTCAGCTTCCTCAAAACCTGCATCAAAATCTACAGTACCAAAAAAATGGTACTGTAGGTAAGTAAAACTCAAAATTCTCTAAGACAATAAATATATTAAAACAACTAACGCTATGCATGCACATGATGACCAAAGCACAAAACCAGAGAAAAAAATACCATTTCTCAAAAATCACAATTTTTTCACGCACACCAAAAATCACCATTTGGCACGAAACTAAAATCCAGGAATAAATCCATTAATTATAATTTTAACCGTATGCACCATGGCCTCCCCTAGGGACTATCCACATACTCTGGCTCCCTTCTTCACCCCACGGGTAGCGACCGTGCAAGTGATGCACAACGAGTGATGCCCATTTCCACGCCTTCTGCGTACATAGCCAAGCATCTTCTGAGCCCCGCCAGCACGAGGGGCCACAGAGTCGGATCAAGAGCGCTACCATCCCATCCAAGTCTCGGACAATAGCCCCAAGAGATGACACTCAGTATATTCCTCTCCCGAGTGCCCAGAGGAGCTCCACCGAGATAATACCCCATCTTGGCTTGGGGGTAATACACACGCACCCGAAAATCCTTATCACATTAAACATAGTTTTTTAAAATACACACCCACGCATGAGTGCACAAGGCTATGAAATCGACCAATTACCAACAACCAACAGTTATCAGTAATTTTTTAACAACCAACACAATCAAACCAAATAACCAAATTACAGTTTATAAAACAGGTTAGTGCAAAAATATACTTAAGTCTTAAAAAGTCTTTTGGAGAAATACTTACAGCACTATAAAGTAATTTTAGAAGGATCACGAAAGTGCAAAATGCAGCTGGAAAGCAACTTAGCATTGCAAAAACACTATGGCCGAAATATATAGAAAACCCAAATTCAAACGGGGTCAAACGAAAGCTAGGGAACAGTAAGGTAGGGCCTATGGAAGGTGGTGAAGTTAGTGGAAGCGACGATTGGCCGTGAGTGGCGGCCGAAACAACGGTGAAAGGCCAAAAAGCTCAAAATGGAGATGAGCTTTTGGAGGTGGCTTCGGCGACAAATCGGAGCTGAAATTAGGTGGGTTATGATGGCAACAGGTCGGTGAAGAAGTGGTGAAGAAATGGTGGCCAATGGTGGCCAGACGGAGGCTAGTGAGCACAAGAGGTGCCGCGGCTTCGAACTGCCCTTGGAGGCTAACAGCGGCGCTAGCCAGCCTGAGAATGGAGGGTTGGTGTCTCTAGTGGCTGAGGAACCAAGTGGTGCCAGCGGTGAGGGCCACAGAAGGCCGGCGGCAGTGGCTGGAAGGTGAGGCAGAATGCACGGGGAGAGAGAAGGAGAAACAGGAGAGAGAGAGAGAGAGAGAGAGAGAGAGAGAGAGATCGAGCGGGAGAGTTGGCCGAAGGAAAAAGAAGAAAAGAAAGAAAAGAAAATGAAGAGGAAAAGAAATGATGGGAAAAGAAATGAGGTTCAATCCTCACATTTTTTGGGTCACAATTGATCCTCAAAATAACTATTTTTAAAACAGTAAATTTAATAAATCAATATAAACTCAAAACTAGTTAAATTAAAATATTAAACTCCAATAATAATCATTTTTTAAAATAAAAAGCAATTTAATTGTAGAACACTAATTAAAATTATGAAATCGTATTAAAATAATTTCCGATTTAAAAATCGTAAAATAATCTCGTGTAAACACGTTTAAATTAAATTAAACGACTCAAATTCAAATATTAAATTAAAAAGTCATTCAATAAAAAGCACGTAAAAATTGAGGTGTCACAAAAGCTTACCCAATTCCGTCCCCAAGGCAGCCCAACTGATTGGCTCAAAGAGAGTCGCTCACTTGAAATCACTTGGTTGAACCATCACCCATTTCGCCCTTTTCTGTGACACCCCAATTTTTAAATGCTTTTTATTGAAGGAATATTTAATTAAATATTTGAATTTGAGCCTTTTAATTTAATTTAACGTATTTCTGCGAGATTGTTTTATAATTTTTAAATCGGGAATTATTTTAATGTGCTTTCATAATTTTAATTAGTGTTCTGTAATTAAATTGCTTTTCATTTTAGAGAATGTTATTGTTGGAGTTTAATATTTTACTTTAACTAGTTTTGAGTTTATATTGATTTATTTAATTTACTGTTTTAAAAATAGTTATTTTGAGGATTAGTTGTGACCCAAAAGTTGTGAGGATTGGACCTCATTTCTTTTCTTTCCTTTTCTTTTCTTTTTCTTCTTTTCTCTCTTCTTTCTTCCACTGCATTCCCTCTCTCCCGCGCGACGTCCCTCTCTCCTCTCCCCCACGCCGTTCGGCCTTCACTTCCAGCCCACCGCTGCCGGCCGTCAGTGGCCCTCACTGCCAGCACCATTCTTCCCCTTCGGCCGGCTATCACCCACCATCAATTTCAGGCCGTCTCGTACCACCGTCGGCCCACTCGCACAGCTTCAAGCCGCAGCGTTCTTTGCATCGCTACGCCGCCGTCCGGCCACCTTTGGCCGCCATCTTTTCACCACTTCTTCACCGGCATCTTGCAGTTCGAACCCACCCAATCCCAGCTCCGATCCGTCACCAGTGAAGCCCCATTGTCTACATCTTTGATTTCACCCTTTTTGGCTTTCCACCGCCATTTCGGCCGCCACCCATGACCAACCGTTGCTTCCACTAGCTTTACCACCTTCCATAGGCCCTACCCTACTGTTCCCTAGCTTTCATTTGACCCCATTTGAATTTGAATTTTCTGTGTATTTCGGCCGCAATGTTTTTACACTGTTACGCTGCCTTCCAGCAGCCTTTTGCACCTCCGTGATCCTTCTAAAATTACTTTATAATGCTGTAAGTATTTCTCTAAAAGACTTTTAAGACTTAAGTATATTTTTACACTAACCTGTTTTATAAACTATGAGTTGGTTATCTAGTTTGAATGTGTTGGTTGTTGGTAATTGGTCGATTTCATGGCATTGTGCACGCATGCGTGGGTGTGCGTTTTGGAAACTGTGTTTAATATGAAAAGGCTTTCCAGGTGCGTGTGTATCACCCCCAAGCCAAGATGGGGTATTATCTCGGTGGAGCTCATTTGGGCACTCGGGAGCGGAATATACTGAGTGTCGTCCCCTGGGGCTGTTACCGGGGACTTGGACAGGATGGTAGCGCTCTCGATCCTACTCCGTGGTCCCTTGTGCTGGCGGGGGTCAAAGGATGTTTGGCTATGTACGCGGAGGGCGCGAAACTGGGCATCACTCGCATGGTCGTCACCCGTAGGGTGACCAAGAGAGCCAGAATATGTGGATGGTCCCTAGGAGAGGCCATGGTGCATACGGTTAAAATTGGAATTAATGGATTTATTCCTAGATTTTAGTTTTGTGCCAAATGGTGATTTTTGGCGTGAGTGGAAAAATTATGATTTTTGAAAAATGGTATTTTTTTCTCGGGTTTTGTGCTTTAGTCATCATGTGCATGCATAGCGTTAGTTGTTTTAATATATTTATGTTTTGGAGCATTTTGGATTTTACTTACCTGCGGTACCATTTTCCGGTACCGTAAATTTTGATGTTGATGATGCAGATGTTGAGGCTGAGGATTTGGCTCTGTCGAATGAGTGAATTGGGATCACATGTATTTGTATTTTCAGCTTTGTATTATCTTTTTGGCACATTGGTTCTTGTTTTTAAAATGCTTTATTTTTGGATATTTGTATTAAGCAAATTTTGGTACTTAGTTGACTTATTTGTTTATCCGCTGCGTTTTGTTGTGTACTTTTACGTATTACACACACGTGTTGGGATGCGTGACCCATGTTTTCATCATCCCGACACCTCGATTTTTGTGCATGTCCCTACATGAAAGTTGGGGGCGTCACAAGTGGTATCAGAGCAGTTTGGCTCTGGGTAAAGCTACGTGTCCCTTAGGTAAAGTACCAGAATTTTTTTTAAAAGTTAATTTGAAGTAGTTTTGAAATTATTTTATTTTTGTATGATATGTTATTTTATTTGTTTTAATTATTTTATGTTACATTATTTATTTTAAATTGTTTTATTATATTATTTTACGTTCTAATCGGAACTAAAGTGGGGTTGAGGATTATATTTTGACAGAGAAATGGTAAGGCCAAGGAGACAAGATAAGGAACCCATGGGGGAATCGTCTCACAGCGAGATTGATAATGCCATTGCCAGGGCTTTGACTAGGTTGGCAAATTTTTTTCATCAAAATATCAGACCGCCGCCAGTTAACCAAAATTTAGCTGTACAAATGGGGTGCTCTTATGAGAGGTTCCTTAAGTATAGGACCCCCATGTTCATTGGAGTAGAAGATTCACTCCAAGTTGAAGGTTGGATCAATGGAATTGAAAGGACGTTTGAAATTTGTGGATGCATGGAAGCTTAGTAAGTTTTGTATGCTAGTTATCTGCTACAAGGAGAAACAGCAAATTGGTGGAGAGCGAAGCGAAATCTCCTGGACAGAGAGTTTAGATTTTTAGCTGCTGTGTCTTGGTAGCGTTTTAAAAAGGAGTTTGATGATAGATTTTTCCCTCCTTCTATGAGAAGGTAGAAAGCTCTGGAATTTAATAATCTGGTTCAGGGAAATATGACTGTGGACTAGTACTCTCGTGCTTTCTTGAAGTTTGGCAGTTTTGCGCCCCATCTTATTGCCACTGAGGAGTTACAAGTGGAGCGGTTTCAAGAGGGTCTGCGTCCTGAGATACGCAGATTTGTAATTTGTCAGTGGATTTTCTCTGTCCATGAGTTAATTGACTTGACCACTATGGTTGAACGAGAAAACAGTTTTGTTATAGGCTCCCCTTCGGGCCAAAAGAGAAGGAGTTTTGCTGGAGAAAGTAGCAGCTCTGGGTCTCTGCAGAAATTTGTACAGAGGACTGGGGCCTGACCATAGGCAGCTCCTGGTGTACGTATGGAAGCTCGAGCTCCAGTTTGTCCAAGGTGTAACAGAGCTCATGAGGGCGAATGTCATCCGAGTGGGATCCGGTGTTATAGATGTGACCAACCGGGGCATTTATATCGCGAGTACCCTAACCAAGCTTAAAGAGGTCGAGGGGGCCGACGTGGTGGAAGAGCTGATCAAAGGCAAATGGTTCAAGCCCGAGTATATGCAATGATCCCCGGAGATGTTGACTATGAGGCGCCAGCTACTCAGGATGCCGGAGTGATTACAAGTATGAGTTTAATTTAATTTTTGGATTTGGTGTTTGGTGTAAATTATTTGCTTGAATTTTTTTGGGTGTATGTGTGCTTAAGGTAGAGTTCGCCTCTATGATTTTTATGCCTGTATGTTATTTGACTCTGGGGCGTCTCAGTCATTTGTATCAGCCACCTTTGCGCGGCTGTGTAACTTGGTCGCGGAGCCTTTATCCCAATCTTTGGTTGTGGCTCTTCCTAATGGAGAGATGGTGTGTTGCTCCAAAATCGCGTTGGATTGTCCTTTGGATTTTGGTGGAAGGACGCTTGATGTAGATTTAATTGTTTTCAAGTTGCTGGGATTTGATGTTATTCTTGGTATGGACTGGTTGTATCGGTATTCTGTAAGTATTAATTGCAGAAATCGGATGATTAGTTTTCAACTTCCGGATGGGGATTACTTTGAGTATGTGGGAAGTAAACTAAGGGCGAAGCCAACAGTTATATCGGCAATTCAAGCGAAGAAAGATATAGCTTGTGGGGCGGATGCTTTTCTAGTCCAAGTGGTTTTTTCGCCATCTGGAAATAAGACTTTGATGGATATTCCCATTGTTGAAGAATTTCCGGATGTCTTTGTAAATGATTTGCCTGGGTTGCCTCCAGTTCGTGAGATGGAGTTTGTTATTAATTTGGAACTTGGAGCAGCTCCGATGCACAAGGCTCCATACCGTATGGCACCAACTGAGTTGAAAAAGTTAAAGATTTAGTTGCAAAAATTGGTTGACAAGGGGTTTATTCAGTCGAGCATTTCAGCATGGGGAGCACCAGTTTTATTTGTCAAAAAGAAAGATGGTACTCTCCGGATATGCATTGATTATAGAGAACTCAACAAAGTGACCATCAAGAATAAATATCCTCTTCCAAAAATTGATGATTTATTTGATCAGTTTCAAGGAGCAGCAATTTTTTCTAAGATTGATTTGAGATCAGGATATTATCAATTCAGGATAAGAGATAAAGATGTACCTAAGACGGCCTTTAGATCAAGATATAGGCATTATGAATTTAAGGTTATGCCTTTTAGGCTAGTTAATGCCCCAGCAGCCTTCATGGATCTAATGAATCGGGTATTTTGACCCTATTTGGATTCTTTTGTAATGGTCTTTATTGATGATATTCTGATTTATTCCCCAGATTTGGAGGAACATGCTTATCACCTTCGTTTGGTGCTTGGAAAATTAAGGGAACATCAGTTGTATGCGAAGTTAAGTAAATGTGAATTTTAGTTGGAAGAAGTTAAGTTTCTTGAACATGTGATTTCCCGAGATGGAGTGGCTCTTGATCCAAGTAAAGTGGAAGCTGTTTTGTCTTGGCCACATCCTTCAACAATGCGTGAGTTTGCAGTTTTTTGAGACTTGCCGGATACTATCGAAGATTTGTAGAAGGATTTTTCCTATTGTCCGGACCTTTCACTGCGTTGACCAGGAAGAATGTTGAATTTAATTGGTCAGATAAGTGCGAGAGAAGTTTCCAAGAACTAAAGAGAAGATTGACAACGGCACCAGTATTGGCTCTTCTGGAGTCAAATTAGCCATTTGTGGTTTTCAGCGACGCATCCAAGTTTGGGTTAGGGTGTGTTCTTTCGCAGCAAGGACAAGTTGTTGCTTATGCATCTCGTCAGCTGAAAGATCATGAAAAAAATTATCCTACTCATGGCTTGGAGTTGGCGGCAATATTATTTGCTCTCAAGATCTATCGACATTATCTATATGGTGTAGTGTGTGAAGTTTACACCAACCATAAAAGTTTAAAGCATATATTTTTTCAGAAGAATCTCAACATGAGGCAGAGGCGATGGCTAAAGCTAATTAGAGACTACCAGTGCGAGACAAGTATCATCCAGGGAAGGCAAATCTAGTCATTGATGCGTTGAGCTGGAAATCAGAATTTTTAGATGAAGCAAAATCTTCATGTGTGGACTCTCTCCTTTGTGAGATGAGAAGACTTCTTATTGAGAGTTCGTAGCAAGAAAAATTATTATCCTAGGTAATGGATGTCTGAGTTAATGATTTTGAGGAATTAAAGACTCTTCAAAGAAAAGATCCAAAGTTACTGGATATCAGGAAGTCTAAAGGACCTTCACATTACAGTTTGGATAAAGATGGCATTCTTCGGTTTCAGGATCCTAGAGTTATTCCTCGAGATTCAGAATTTAAGGAGCGAATATTGGCTGAAGCTCATGCGACTCCTTATTTAGTTCATCCTGGCAGCATGAAGATGTATCAAGATTTGAAGAAAAATTTTTGGTGAGAAGGGATGAAGACTGATATTGCCCTGTACATTGAGAAGTGTGACACATGCCGCCAAGTAAAAGCTGAACATCAAAGACCCGCCGGTAAACTTCCTATTCCTGAATGGAAGTGGGATGATATTACTATGGATTTTGTTGTGGGTTTGCCAAGGACTCCAAGAGAAAAGAATTCAATTTGGGTCATTGTGGACAGGTTGACCAAAAGTGCTCATTTCTTGCCTGTAAATAATGCCGACTCTTTGGGTAAATTAGTGCGGTTGTATGTTAAGGAGATCGTAAGGTTGCATAGAGTACCCAAGAGTATTGTGTCGGACAGGGACTCATAGTTCACGTTGCGTTTTTGGAAAAGTTTGCAGACAACGCTAGGCACTAATTTGAAGTTCAGTACTGCTTATCACCCTCAGACTGATGGTGAATCTGAGCGTACTATTCAGACCTTGGAGGATATGTTGAGAGCGTATGTCATGGAATTTCAGGGAAGCTGGGAAAATCATCTGCCGCTTATAGAGTTCTCTTATAATAATAGCTTCCATGCCTCTATTTAGATGGCTCCGTATGAAGCGTTGTATGGGAGGAAGTGCAAATCGCCCTTGTGTTGGGATGAAGCTGGCAAGAGGAAATTAATTGGGCTTGAATTAATCCAAGAAATGCAAGAGTAGGTCCGAATTATAAGAGCTAAAATGGCAGCAGCGCAAAGCCGACAGAAAAGTTATGCAGATTCAAGGAGAAGAGACTTGTCTTTTGAGGAAAGTGATTGGGCTTATCTCAAAATCTGTAACACCCCGTATTTTAGTGTATTTTAATGAAGGATTATTTTAATTAATTTAATGATTGATTCTCTAGTTTTAGTATTTTGGGAGTTTTAAAATATTATTTTATAATATTTTATTGGGCTTTCTTCTTATTAATTATTATTTCAGATTTAAATTGATCTTTGATTTAAATTGGTTCGTTTATGGGTTTTAAAATTATTGTTGTTTTATTTAAAGCTTTTCACTGCGTTTGATTAATTTTAATTGGTGTTCTATGATTTAATTTCCTTTTATTTTAAAGTATGTTTATTGTTGGAGTTTAATATTTATTTTAATTAGTTTTGAGTTTATTTTGTTTTATTTAATTTACTGGTTTAAAAATAATGTTTTGAGGATCAGTTGTGACTCGAAAGTGGTGAGGATTGGACCTCATTTCTTTTCCCTATCTTTTCTTTTTCCTCTTTCCTTTTTCTCTTCCTTTTTTTTTTTTTTTTTTCTTTTCCTCTCTCCTCTCGTTCGGACCTCTCCCGCGCGTCTCTCTCTTCTCTCTCTTCTCTCTCTTCTCTCTCACGTCCAAACGGACTTACCGTCGCTGCGCCGCCTCCGGCCGGCCGTGGCCCTCACCGCCGGCACCACCGGCTTCCCCACCTGCCGGCGACCTACCCCTCCAAATCTCAGCCCACGCCGCGCCGCCGTTAGCCTCCGAGAGCCGTGCGAAGCCTAAGGCTTCTCCTCGCCGTTCCGCCGCCGTCCGGCCACCATTGGCCACCATTTCTTCACCACTTCTTCACCGGCCCAATACCAAGCTTTTCCACCCAAACCCAGCCCCGATCCGTCGCCGGAGCCGCCCGTGCGAGCTCCATTTCCGATTTGCTATTCTCGGCCTTAAACCACCATTTCGGCCGCCACCCACGGCCAACTTTCACTACCATTAGCTTCACCGACCTCAATAGGCCCTACCCTATCAATTTCAAGTCTTCGTTTGACTCCGTGCAAATTTGGGTTTACAGTGTATTCGGCCACAGTGTTTTTACACTGTGGAGTTGCTGATTTGGTGCTTCCAGTTCCTCCGTGATCCTCCTAAAATTATTATCAAGCGCTGTAAGTATTTCTCCAAAAGACTTTTAAGACTTTAATATATTTTTGCACTAACTTGTTTTATAAACTGTGAATTGGTTATCTGATTGAGCTGATAACTGTTGGTTGTTGATTTCATGGCATTGTGCACGCATGCGTGGGTGCGTGTGTGTTTTATAAAATTATATTTAAGGCTTTTTGGGTGCGTGTGTATCACCCCCAAGCCGAGATGGGATATTATCTCGGTGGAGCTCCTCTGGACACTCGGGAGCGGAATATACTGAGTGTCGTCCCCTGGGGCTTTTGCCCGGGACTTGGACGAGATGGTAGCGCTCTCGATCCGACTCCGTGACTCCTCGGGCTGGCGGGGGTCAGAGGATGCCTGGCTATGTACGCGGTGGGCGCGGAACTGGGCATCACTCATGTATCACTTGCACGGTCGTTACCCGTGGGGTGAAGATGGGAAGCCAGAGTATGTGGATGGTCCCTAGGGGAGGCCATGGTGCATACGGTTAAAATTGGAATTAAAGGAATTATTCCTGGATTTGTTAATCAATGCCAAATGGTGTTTTTGGCGTGAGTGAGAAAATTGTGTTTTTGAGAAATGTGTTTTTCTCGGGTTTTTACGCTTGGGTCATCATGAGCATGCATAGAGTTGGTTGTTTAAATATATTTATTGTCTTTGAGTTTTCTGGGTTTTACTTACCTGCGGTTCCATTTTTGTGGAACTGTAGATTTCGGTGCAGGTTTTGATGAGGCAGAGCCCGAGGATGCGGCTTTGCCTGAGGAGTAGGGACATGGCTATTTTTGTGTTGAAGATCATTTCTGCTTTTGTTATTTGTATTTTATTTGACTTGATGCTGTTTTGTAAACAAAATTGTATTATGTTGACATGTGGATTTTCAGTACTCTGATATTGTATTAAACTCTGGTACTTAGTTATTTGACTTTACCTTTCTGCTGCGTATTTTATTGTACACGTGTTGCATTGCACACACTCAGCACATGTCGATGGGGTGCGTGACCGTGTTGTCATCATCCCGGGTGTCTCGATTTCCGTGTGTGTCCGTACATGGAAGTTGGGGGCGCCACAAAATCTCTCCTATGAAAGGCGTTAAGCGCTTTGATAAGAGAGGAAAGCTTAGCCCAAGGTATGTTGGACCTTTTCAGATTTCGGAGAAGGTTGGGGTTGTTGCTTATAAAATTGCCTTACCAGAGTATTTTGGAGAAGTTCATGATGTATTCTATGTGTCCTCGTTGAAGAAAAGTTTTGATCAGCAAGAGCCGCGTTTTGTCGACCCAGGACACATTCAATTTCAACCTAACCTTACTTATGAGGTTGTCCCGACGCAGATTGTAGATTGGAAGGAGCAAATGTTAAGATCTAAGTCGATACCTTTGATGAAGGTAGCTTGGAGTGATCCATTGGTTTAAGATTTCTCTTGGGAAAGAGAAGCGGACAGGATGGAGCAATACCTGTATTTGTTTGGATGAATGGCAGTATATCTCTTAAGCCTATTCTTAGTTGCATCTCATGCCTGTCTTTAGCATTGATGTTTGACCCTACAATTTCGAGGATGAAATTTATTTTAAGGGGGGTAGGTTGTGACACCCCGATTTTTAAGTACTTTTTAATGAAGGTCTTTGTAATTAAATATTTGATTTTGAGCCTTTTAATTTAATTTAACGTGTTTTCCCGAGATTATTTTATGATTTTTAAATCGGGAATTATTTTAATGTACTTTCATAATTTTAATTAGTGCTCTGCAATTAAATTGCTTTTTATTTTAAAGAATGTTATTGTTGGAGTTTAATATTTTACTTTAACTAGTTTTGAGTTTATATTGATTTATTTAATTTACTATTTTTTAAATAATTATTTTGAGGATCAGTTGTGACCCAAAAGTTGTGAGGATTGGACCTCATTTCTTTTCCTTCCTTTTTCTTTTTCCCTTTCTTTTCTTTTTCTTCTTTTCTCTCTTCTTTCTTTCGCTGCATTCCCTCTCTCCCCCGCAACGTCCCTCTCTCCTCTCCCCCACGCCATTCGGCCTTCACTTCCAGCCCACCGCCGCTGGCCGTTCGTGACCCTCACCGCCGGCACCATTCTCTTCCCCTTCGGCCGGCGATCATCCACCATCAATTTCAAGCCATCTCGTGCCACCGTCGACCCATTTGCACGGCTTCAAGCCGCAGCGTTCTTTGCGTCGCTGCGACGCTGTCCGGCCACCTTTGACCTCCATCTTTTCACCACTTCTTCACCGGCCTCTTGCCATCCTAACCCACCCAACCCCAGCTCCAATCTGTCACCAGTAAAGCCCCGTTGTTTACATCTCCGATTTCACCCTTTTTGGCCATCCACCGCCATTTCGGCCGCCACCCACGGCCAATCGTCACTTCCACTAGGTTCACCACCTTCCATAGGCCCTACCCTACTGTTCCCTAGCTTTCGCTTGACCCCATTTGAATTTGGGTTTTCTATGTATTTCAGCCATAGTGTTTTTACACTATTACATTGCCTTCCAGCCGTATTTTGTACCTTCGTGATCCTCCTAAAATTACTTTATAGCGCTGTAAGTATTTCTCCAAAAGGCTTTTAAGACTTAAGTATATTTTTATACTAACCTATTTTATAAACTGTGATTTGATTATCTGGTTTGACTGTATTGGTTGTTGGTAATTTTGTCGATTTCATGGCATTGTGCACGCATGCGTAGGTGTGTATTTTGGAAACTGTGTTTAATGTGAAAAAGGCTTTTCAGGTGCGTGTGTATCAACCCCAAGCTGAGATGGGGTATTATCTCGGTGGAGCTCCTCTGGGCACTCAGGAGCGGAATATACTGAGTGTCGTCCCCTGAAGCTATTGCCCGGGACTTGGACAGGATGGTAGCGCTTTCGATTCGACTCCGTGGCCCCTTGTGCTGGCGGGGGTCAGATGATGCTTGGCTATGTATGCGGAGGGTGCAGAATTGGGCATCACTCGTTGTGCATCACTCGCACGGTCGTTACCCGTGGGGTGACGAAGGAAGCCAAAGTATGTGGATGGTCCCTAGGGGAAGCCATGGTGCATACGGTTAAAATTGAAATTAATGGATTTATTCCTGGATTTTAGTTTTGTGCCAAATGGTGATTTTTAGCATACGTGAAAAAATTATGATTTTCGAAAAATGGTATTTTTTCTCGAGTTTTGAGCTTTAGTCATCATGTACATGCATAACGTTAATTATTTTAATATATTTATATCTTGGAGCATTTTGGGTTTTATTTACCTACGGTACCATTTTCTGGTATTGTAGATTTTGATATTGATGATACAGATGCTGAGGCTGAGGATTTGACTCTGCCGGAGGAGTGATTTGGGATCATATGTATTTGTATTTTCAGCTTTGTATTATCTTTTTGGGACATTGGTTCTTGTTTTTAAAATGCTTTGTTTTTGGATATTTGTATTAAGCAAATTCTGGTACTTAGTTGACTTATTTATTTATCCGCTGCGTTTTGTTGTGCACTTTTGCGTGTTACACACACGTGAACACTTATTGTTGAGATGCGTGACCGGTGTTCTCATCATCTTGACGTCACGATTCCCGAGATTTTTTTTACGTGGGAGTCGGGGCATCACATTTTCTTTTTCTGCCCATGCATGATCACTTGGCAGCCACTCATGCCTATCTTCCCCACATGAATAGGCCTTCAAATGATGGTCATAATGCCCCCAAATACAGACCAAGAGGATGGGACAAAAGAGGGATCAAAATCTCGACAATTTTTATTCAAAACCGTTGGCCTCCATTGTGTTTTTCTCTTTTGATTATTTTGATTTTATTTTCTGCACCAATGCAGCCCCTGCACCTATAGACTCACTCTTACACCTGACCGTGAAGAAATCATGAAAATATAGGGCACTATTCAGCTAACCAAGCATGACACAAACCTAAAAACTTCACGCATCACTCCACCTCCCACCTCCACCAATCCAAAGCCTCATCTTCATCCAAGGCCAACGTCCCCCTCCCTTCTTGAAGCCTATAAATACTTCCCTCACTTCTTCATTTCTCTAAACCTCTACTCCAAGCCTTCTCTTGAGTCTTGAGAGCATTTCTCCCCTTTAGTGAACAATAGCGTGAAATCGGTGAAGTTCTTGAAATTTCTTGAGTGAAGTTGTTTTGGGATCTATAAGGGCCATGATTTCTATAAGTAATCTTGCCCTATCTTTTGTTAATTGTTATAATGACATGTTAGGCTTTTATTTATGGAATGAGAATGAGGTTTTGATTGATTTTAATTAAGGTTTAGGATGCTAATGTCAAGTCGGTCAGATTTGATGTTTTCATGAAATAAATTACTTTGGGTCAAAGTTTTAGCCATGGCATGGCTTGATATGATTTTATATGATTCACTAATGTCTTAGAATGAATTTTGAAGGTTTAATTTTGAAGTTGGAAGCATGCATAATAGGCTTTAATTCTATCTTGTGTTAATCATCTAGCATGCATCGGTTTTGATTAGTTTATGCTTAACTTATGGAAGTTTTGATTAATTTACTTAGGCTTGAATAATGTGCATTTAGAAAAGGCTTGTGATTGGGATAAGAATAAAAATGCATGATTTAACTAAGTTTTGAAACATCTTTGGGTAAGGAAAACTAGAAAACATCATGCATATGCTTAACGGATGGTTTAGTGAGAATTAAGGTCTTAAAACCATGTTTAAGTGTTGGGATGAACTTATATAACCTAATGCCTAAGTTTTAATGATCCCAAAGGTTATAAATACTATTGGCAATTGATGAATTTGAGTACACATGTATCCATGAGGTTGAATAGTTGAAATCACATCTTTTTTTTTCTTTTTTTTTTTAAAGAGGACGGAACCCCAAATTTATTAATAGCCCTCACTTATGGTGGAGGAAAACCGTGGTAACATAAGACGACCCATGGGGTCAACAGATATTCAATGAAGCTACCCATGTATCATAACTAAAACTCAAACCAACAAAGTTCAGAATAATCCAACAGAGGCCAGCAAAAATAACTAGAGAAAGCGTAAGGAAGGTAGCCCAGAATAATCCATGTGAATAAGGCCTTTCAACCTACGGGGAGAGTCCCCCAAGCTATTCCATGCAAGATTAAATCCTTCCGCCCCTTGTTTAGCCAACCAGTCTGCCACTTGATTTCCTTTTCTGAAATTGTGTTTTATAGAGCATGTCATGGACACCCTGATCTCCTTGATTTCCTCCCAGAAATCCTCCAAGTACCATACCCCACATCTTCTTCGGTTCCACCAGGAGACTATAGTTAAAGAATCAAGTTTAATTTCAACAAAATTTAAATTCAAAGAGATGCAAACCTTGAGACCATGAAGAAGGGCTAGTAATTCAGTTTTGTTGTTAGAACCAACTCCAAAATGTGAAGCAAAAGAATGGACCAGTTTGCCATGATCATCTCTAATGATACCACCCACACCAGAATGGCTTGGATTGCCCAGGCTATGGCCATTTGAGTTCAATTTGAACCATCCAGTTTGGGGTTTCGTCCAAGCCACTAAACGGCACTACAAGCTAAAGGGGTGACTATAGGAATATTTAACCATTGAAGCACCTGCACATCAAAATTAGACAAACTAGAAATTTTTTAGAGTCATGACATAATAAACCAATCTGGTATTTAATGGAATGCAAAAGATTGAGAAAAAGAACATTAAGACCCTCCATACGTGCCGAACATCTTCTCCTCCAGAGTCTCCAAGTGATAATCACCGGGATGATCCCTATAACTAAGCCCACTTGGGAAGAAGATTTAGCTCGACGAAACCAAGAGGACACTATATCCTTCCAAGTTCTGCCCACGGGGACGCCAAACATGTGACCAAAAAATTGCCACACCTTATAGGGTAGCTCACTTTCAAACAGAACATGGTTCTAATCTTCATAGTGACCAGCAACACTGCAACAATCACAACGAGAGACGATTGGAATACCAATACGGTGGAGGCAATCATCCACTCTTAAAGCCGAATACCAAGCCTTCCACATAACAATGAACATTTTGAGCGGAATCACCTTATGCCACACCCAGGAATGCCAATCTAACTGTGAGCCCCTGATGCAAACACAGTCCTAAGCCGATTTAGTAAAGAAACATCCATTGTCAGATTAAGTCCAGAAAAGAACATCCGAACCAGTCTTACAAGTGGCTAAAGTATCCAAGATATCATCAACGTTATCAGGGCCAACTAGCCTCATAATAAATCAGCATCCCAACTATTATTCAATTTGCAATCTTTAACACGCAGAAGAGGGGAGCCCATTATAGTCATATGATCCATTAGGGGCCCACTGTTTTACCATTTGTCATGCCAGAAGAAGACATTTCCTTCCTTAATTTTCCATTTCGCATTATTCATGACCAGGGGCATACTTCTAATAATCATTTTCCAAAATCTAAAGCCCTTATTAGGATCAATAAAGGTCAAAGGCTTAGCCCCCATATATTTATTTTTAAAGAAGCTAGCCCAAAGGAAATTACCTTGAATTAAATTCCAAGCAAATCTCATGTGATGGGCTTTTTGCATGTCGTCGAGGTGTCTCAAATCGAGGCCACCTTCCTCTAAAGGTTTGCAAATGTTATTCCAATATACCCATTTTTTTTCCTTTATCATTTACCTCCCCCCAGAAAAAAGTGCTCATCAGACGGTGCAGCTCTTTGATGATAGATTGGGGGACCTGCAGAACAACAAATAAATGAAGAGCCATGCTAGATAACACATGCCATAATAAAATCAGTCTACCACCTGCAGATAAAAGTTTCATTCTCCAGTCACTTATCTTCTTTCGCACTTTAGTCAGCATTTCCTCCATATGTGAATGATTGAGTCTACCTGAGACGATAGGGACCCCCAAATATTTAAAGGGGAAAGAGCCCTCCGAAAAGCCAGTTCTCTACAAGATCTCCCTTTTACGAGACAAAGAAATACGTTTTGAGAGGAACATGGCCGTCTTGTCTTTGTTGATACTTTGACCAGACTAGGATTCATATTTATGAAACACCTTAAGGAGTTCCTTAATGGATCTCATGCTCCCATTGGTGAAAATAACCAGGTTATTAGCATACATTAAATGGGTGATAATAGTAGTACCTCTAGGCTGAGAAAATTAACCGAACCTATTTGCCCCCACGCTTTGCTTGATTAGCCTAGAGAGCACTTCTTATAAGATGATGAACAAATAAGGGGACAAAGGGTCCCCTTGTCTCAATTCCCGACCACCATGAAAAAATCTTTCGTAGTATCGTTCATCATGATAGAATACCAAGGGGTAGAAATACACTCCCGAATAAGAGCGCAGACCTAAGAAGAGAAACCGAAGCAGCGAAGGATCTCCATTAAAAAAACTCCAATCAACTCAGTCGTAAGCTTTAGCCATGTCTACTTTGCAGCAAATGCAAACTGTAGGGCCATAATTTGAGCAAATGTCGATCTGGGAAAAACCAGGGGTCTGTGGAGAAAATCTGGACCCGTAAGAAAGAGATACCCAAGAGTAGTAAGGAGAAACAAAATATTGTTGTTAATGAACCTGGTAAAAATCAGTTTGAAGATGTGGAGAATCAGGAAGGATTGGAAAAAAATGAACCAGAAAAAATTCAGTTTGAAGATGTGGAAAAAAATGAAAGCTGTTTGGTGAAGTTAGGTCCTAACACTATACTAAATAACCAGGTTAGAAAGGAGGATGATGATAACATGAATGGAGAGCCCAGGAAGGTTTCGAATTCAAATTACCAATTTGGGTTAAATCAAAGTATACTGTTTATCACTGAGGAAAATCAATGTAGTGATGTAGAAGTAGAGGACGTGAGCTTATTAAAAAAGGTAGGGAATGATAATGATTTTAGTTTGGAAGATTGTTCCTCGAAGCCAGAAAATGAAACATCCTCGAAATCCTCCCACAGGACAAAGACTACCATACGGAATCTGAAATTCTGCCTAGGAAAAAGAAATATCATAGGAAGCAGTTTGTGAAAATCAAAAGCTCCACTCGGGTTAATGCCCATAACTTTTTAGAATCTCAATGATTGGTCCTATAGTTGCTTGGAATTTACAGGGCATCAGTACATTGAAAAATCGTTTAAAGAAGATTAATGGTAAGTATAAACCGAAAATTATTGCCTTATTTGAACCTTTTCAGAGCTCGGATCGAGGTCAGTGTTTGATGACTTCCTTACATATGACTTCTATGGTCACCAATAACAATATAGGTGGTAAATTTTGGATCTTCTAGGATAAGGATACTGTTGTGCAGATTGTTCATATGGGATTACAGTTCATTAGTTTAAGAGTTGGGGAAGGATCCCATCAATTTTTGTGCACCTTTATCTATGCAAAAATGTAATAGGTATGAGCATCAAGCTTTATGGGATCATATGAGCCTTCAAGGGTCGGGATTTGGTCCTAGACTATTTGTTGGGGATTTCAACATCATTAGATATGATTCTAAAAGAAAGGGAGGTAGATCGAGACCCAAAATTGCTATGTCTGAGTTTAATATCTGGATTCACCAAGAGGGATTGATTGAAATGAAGACTAAGGGCAGTGTGTTTACCTGGTGCAATGGTCAGTTTGGGTCAACTATGGCCTTAATGAAATGCATGCCACGAGTTAAGCGTGATTAGCATAGTTTCACTTTGATTCTTAAAACTCTAAGGGCAGATGGTTTTATAATATGGAAAATATGGGTTTATGAAGTTTGGTTAAATTTGGGGCTTATTGGTAAATAGTAAAAATTTAGGGCCTTAGTGAAATTTTACTAAGTTTAGGGACAGTTTTGTAAATAACCCTTTGATTATGAACATCGTCTTTAGAAGTTCAAATCCTAAATTAGTGTAACTTTCATTACAGACACTTCGATTATCTAAACTCGGGAAGTTTGTAAGTTAGCTTCTAACTTACTCTTAGATAATTTATTTATGATTCTTGTGTAAATACTGCATACATATTAAATGTTATTTTAAGCATAAAACATCATATGATACATCATTGAGCATTTGATTACTGGTTTACATGACATGTGAATTTCTCACCATTTTGGCATATTGCATATATAAATATAATTTTTCATGAATCTTACTATACACATGTCATGAAATATATTTTTCAAAGCAATGCATGAAAATAAATTTTTTCATAACCCCAAAGGCTAGGATGGGGAATTGTCTTAGTGCAACTCCTATGTCCACTCTAGAGTAAGTAAAATGGAGTGATAACCCCTGAATTAATAAAGAATAGTCAACGAATTTCGAATAGGTTCTTTTTAAAGAACGTCGGAGCAAAGTCAAATATTATGACACCTAATACTGGTGGATGTATATGTTATGATATTATAATGATGTTATGTTATATTACCAATGAATTGAGAACGAGTTTGCAAATAATGTAGTCTCAACGTGAGTCGTACTACGGTCACTGGCAGGCACTCATAGTACACATGGGGAACTGTGACGATGCCATACGTTATGCTGTTAATGACTACTTTAATAACGATGAAATGTTATGATTTTTTTTAGGCAATGAGGTATGAAATGTTCTCTTTCAGAATGTCATATTTTTTAAATGAGAAAGTGAAAAAGTTCTCTGAAAGAGAAAGTGCATTAAAGTTTTTCTAAAAATGTTGAGGAACCTGGATGATAGACAAATACGATTTTTTATTTTACATATCATTACATGTATCTCATGTTTATCATTAATCACACATATATTATCTCTGCGCAAGTTGATTTTTTAACTTACTAAGATTTCAAGGAATCTCATTGTGGTAGTCCCACTACCATTCCTCCCGGAATGGTAGAAGTTGTGTCAAGATCGGCATACGACGAGCAGGATGAACTTGTTAGGGACCCTGGTCAAATCCCTAAACACTATGATCTCCTCGCCTATGTCCTCCTTGTATTGACCGAGTGCCAAGTCCTCTCTTGCTTGGATATGGTGCAACATTGGTGATGATGGCAACTTTGGTATGGTGAGGTTAAGTATTTAGGCTTGAATGGATGTATGGGAGGGTAAAAAGGGTTGATGAAGTGTATGGGTGAATATGGCTCAATGTGGTTCGGCTATGGCTTGTTCTTGGATGGGTGCCGAGTGGATGGATGCAAGGATTGAGTGAGTGGGGTTAGGGTTCGACCAAGGGGAAACTAGGGCTACCGAATCTTGGATGGAGGCTAGGGTTTTGGTGGAGGCAACTACGGTTGCCGAAATGTGGAAGAGTGAGATATTTTAGGAAAGATTCCTAAGTGGTAGGAATCCTTATGAAAGAATGAGATTTCGGGTTTGGCTAGTTTTGTAAGTCAAAGATGGACTTGAGGTATTTTAGGAAAGAGTGATTTAAGGAATTGAAGATGATTGACAATTCCTTAAATCAAGAGATATGATTTGGAAGAGGTCAAGGATGCCAACAAGGTAAAGGTTACCTTATATGGACTAGGATTTCGGCTAGGGTTGGTGGGAGTGTGAAGATGAAAAGTATTTTGGGTTGGCTGAATATGGGAAGTGGTGAATTCGGCTAAGGCTTTATGGAGTGGATGATGTGGTCAACTAGGGTTTCCAACTTATGGAAACACTGATATGGAAAGAATGGTGGTCGGCTAGGGTTAATTCAAATAAGGCAACAGTGCCGAATTTGAATTTGGATGGATAAGATAAGTGATTTCGACTAGGGCTAGGTGGATGGAGGGAACAATTTATGGAAGGAAGACAAACACTAGGGTTGGCTGAAAATGTGGTTTGGATGGATTGGATGGACAATGTGATTATGAACAACAAGAACCAAATAATGAACACTCAAGATCAAAGCCAAATACTTATGAACTTGAATGAACAAATGAAAGTAATCCAACAATTGATTCACGAATTGCACAAGTGTTGAATAAACCTCATATATTAATAAAATAACATGAACAAAGATAAACACAACTTGGATTCACAAATTGCACCAAGTTGTAAGACAAGATAGTTGACTCACTCCAATTCATGAATTGCATGAAATGATCCTCTCTTTGGGATTCACGAATTGCACCCAAAAATTTCAAGTGCTAAGCACCGATGGTGATCTCTTAAACAATAGTTCTCCCTCTCGGATTTTTGCCAAAAGATCCTAAAGCAAGAAAAAAATGTCCTATTTAGCAAAATAAGTTGGAAACCCCCAATAGGTCACTTTGAAATAAATGAAATAAAATAATTAAAATAAATGAAGTAAAGAAAGATAGTGGCATAGACCACATGGCCGTGGCATGCATGAGCCAATGGTTCAGCTAAAGTGGTGCATGGGGGTCGAACTTTGGCTTGATTTCATGCTGAAAATGCCATTTTTGAGGTTTGGCTTGACTGTGGCTTGACCCTGGCTCGAGCCAAGGTTTGCTCGACACTCCGCTCGACTCCGCTTGAGCGAATACAACCCGAGAGCTCTGCTCGAAACTCGCTCGACAGTCCGCTCATGCGAGTCTGCAACCTGAGAGCTCCACTTGACACTCGCTCAACACTCCGCTAGAGCGATATGTGTGGGTATGGCCAAGGTGCAACTTTAGAGGCGATTTTACGTGGGGGTCTAATAGAATTGTTGGCGTCAGATGGTTGAGGAGGAGGCTGACCTGGAAAGGAGGTTGGACTTGATTTGAAATTTCATAGCAACAACTCTAAAAATATATTAGTCATAGACTTATTTTATAGAAAGTATTTAAGGGATTTTAAAGCATAGTTTTAAAGTATATTTGTAGAGTATCCTTTTCTTAAACTATTTTTTAGCCTATTATTTAGTTAATATTCCAATTGACTTTTAACTAGATTTTTATAAAATTATTAAGTTATATTTTTAAATGGAAGTAAGGAATATGTTATGAGTTTTGAATAATATTATTATGTATTAATCTTAGTGTAATTAAATTATCTCTATATATGATTTTAAGTATTTAGAATGCTACGACACGTCTTTCTAGGAAAGCTAGTGACAATTAGTGCCTCGTATAGGTCACAAGCTATCACGTGAGATTGTGGAAGCAACGCTTAGAGGTAATTAGTATGATCATATAATTGCATGTGTACTGTAAATGTTCTAATTGTATATGAAAATGTGATGTTTGTCTACACTACGCTACGAGCTAAGCCAAGGTTAGATCCCTTTCATGATCTTCAATGAATTATAATGATATGCATGTAAGTGAGCTTTTTTATGTAATGCTATTATGGATTGTTGTTTGATGGATTGAATGTTATTAAAATCACATGAATGCTATGTAATGTTCACGTAGTATTCAAGTCACGTAGGCCATGTAATGTTCATGTAGTAGTTTGATAACTTATGCCATGAAATGTTTATGCAGTAACTAGATCATGTATGCTATGTAATGTTCACATAGTATTCAAGTCATGTATGCTAAATAATGTTCATGTAGTTCTCAGATCATATATGCCATGGAATGTTTATGTTCAGATCACATTATGCCATGCCATGTTATGCTACGTACAAGTATATGCCATGCTAGAAACGTTCATGAAGTCCAACAAACTTCTCATGCGTTAAGAAATATAAGATGTTAAGGGTGACACGGACCTAAGTGTGGTTCACCATATGTTAAGTGAAACACAGACTTAAGTGTGTTTCACTCCATGATATGTTAAAGGGTGATGCGGACCTAAGCGTGTTCACCACAAGTTATGATAAGCAGTGTCACAAACCTAAGCGTGGTTCACCATATGTTAAGTGAAACATGAACTTAAGTGTGTTTCACTCCATGATATGTTAAAGGGTCACACGAACCTAAGAGTGTTCACCACAAGTTATGAGAAATGGTGTCATAGACCTAAGCGTGGTTCACCATAGCAAGAGATTATAATCAATCAACTAGTTCATATGATAGCACATAAGAATGCAAAGTTCACATGATGTATACAAATATTATCCAAAGTAGGTTAAAAGTCCACTTACAAAAATCCAAAGTAGTGAAACATTTTCAAGCAAGCTATAAAAAGTGTTTGTTCAAATATTAGAAACAAGAAGACGTAATCTAAATTCAATGTGGGTGGTCTAGCTAGGGCTTCTTTTTTGCTCATGGTGACACTCCAAGCATTCGGCCTAGAGATCCTTGCATAAGGGTGGTCGTGTTTTTCCTTTTGACCTCGGAAGGGCTTAGGGGTGTGTATGAGTGCATGGTCAGGTGCATGTTGTGCAAAGTGGCCGAGATTCATGAGAAATGAGGTGGGAATCTCTTCTCCTAGTTTTGGTTTCCCTTCTTGGAAAAATCCTGGTTTTCCCTCAAGAAATTCTCTCAAAGAAAGGTTGAATACTTGGAGTGATGGTGGTGGTCTTCCTTGGATTCAAAACCTTAGTGACCTCATCACCCTTGTATGTGTGCGTGACTTGTAGGTAGTGAGAGTTAGAGTGGTACCATGCAACGTGTTCCTTGAGAACATGGTTTTCACCTTCTTCCTTACTTGTGACTAAGAAGAGAGAGTGAGAGATGGTGTTTGTTTAAAGAGAAAATGGAGAGAAAGTTGTCTTGGGCGTGTGGTAGGTGAAGAGATTACAAAGCATGAACAAAATGGCATCCAAAAGGCCTTCTAACTGTCGGCCTCTATCCTTTTATATGCCCATTCAGTTTCCTCGCACACTTCACCTTGGTAATGCATGAAATCATTGCATGGGTGCCATGTGGTACATCCCTCATCACTTGGCTGAATCCCCTCTTCATCTTCCCATATCTTTATTTTTCTTGGGAACACAAAGGTCTCTTGACAAGTGGCGTGTAAAGCTCTAAAAACTGAAATCCTAATACCTTTTTGAGTCCCTCCTCTAAGGGACCGTTTGGAACATGTTACAAGAAGTGAACAAGGCAATGAGTTAAAGATATATTACATGCTCAAAAAAGTCAAATTGCATGAACTAAGCTTGATACTAAGTTTTGTGCCAAGTACATGTCCATGCATTCATTTCATGGTTTGCCTTCATATGCCTATGTTATCTATTGCATGTTATTTGATTACTTACTGAGATTTCTCAAAATCTCACCTTGGTAATTTTCACTACCATTTCCAATCCCGAATGGTAGAAGTTGTGGCAGGTACTCAGGACCCTAAGCAAGATTAAAGAGATTAATGACTTAGTAGAAGATGAGTTTGTTGTTGAAGCTTATTATAAGTATGTTGCTATTTGTTTAAAGTTTGCCACTCAACGTCTCAAAGACATTCAAGATGTTCTCAATAGGGATAATGACGGGTCAGGGTCGTCTAAGTCAAAGAAAGATTCCAATTTGAAAGATCATGTGGACTTTTTAAATGGGCATCCTAAATACGCCTGTAGTTACTCAGTGGAGGCGAAGAAGGTTGCCTCAAGCCTGGGGTTCTAGAGCCTGAACCCTTGTAGACAAGGGGGATCTTTCTAACCCTAACTAACAAGGGATTCTTGTGTTGTGTCGATTTCCGGTGTGATTGTCAAAAAGGGAAATTTTGATTTATCTTTGGGAGATCCCTAATGTTATTGGGAGATTTCATAACAATATTTATTTGGGTAATTTGAACAATGAAATCTTTTGAGATATTTAGTCTTTGTGGTGCCATGATATTTAGCAAAATTTCTCTAAATCTTACTTAGATTTACATGAAATTCAACTGCAATTTATTGCATATTGCTAGAATTACAATAGGTGCATTGCATCTTAACTGTCATATACGAGGTATGTAGCCTTGAGTTACATATCCCGACACTTCAGTCATTGTCCAATCCCAAGCAGGAGCTGAGGGCATTACATGCCCACTCTCCCAAGAATGATTAGGGTTTTAGTAAAAAGATGCTTAAACCACATAGGTTCAATGAACTTGAACATAGAGGAGGGACACAAAAAGGCATTAGGGTTTAGGATTAGAGCTCAACACTCCACTTGTCAAGAGGCCTTTAAGTTCCCAAAGAAAACAAAGATATGAGAAGATGAAGAAGGATTCATCCAAATGATGAGGGATATACTACATGGCGCCCATGCTAAGATTTCATGCATTTCGAAGGTTGAGTGTGAGAGGGAACCGAAGGGCCTATAAAAGGGTAAGGGCAAATGGATAGAAGACCTTTTGGATGCCATTTTAGTTCATGCTTTGCAATCTCCTCACCTCTCACATGCCCAAACCTACTTTTTCTCCATTTTCTCTCCGAACAAGCACCATTTCTCACTCTATCTTCTTAGTCACAAGCAAGGAAGAAGGTGACAACCATGTTCTCAAGGAACACGTTGCACGATACCACTCTAACTCTCACTACTCACAAGTCACACACTCACGCACTCACGCACACAAGGGTGATGGGATCACAAGGGTTTCGGATCCAAGAAAGACCACCACCATTATGCCGGAACGTTTAACCTTTCTTTTGAGAGAGATTTTTTTGGGAAAAACTAAGGTTTTCCCCAAAGGGGAGGCCCAAACTAGAAGAAGAGATTCCCACCTCATTTCTAAGGAATCTCGGCCACCATGCACACGCCTAAGACCTTCCCAAGGTTAAGGGAAAAACATGGCCACCTTCAACCTAGGGCCTTTAGGCCGAACGATTGGATTGCCACCATGAGCAAAAGAAACCCTAGCATGAACACACAAGTCAGATTTAGGTTACGTCTTCTTGTGTCTAATATTTTGAGCAAACACTTTTTACAGCTTGCTTGATCATATTTCATTGCTTTGGATTTTTGTAAGTGGACTCTGAACCCACTTTAGATAATATTTATATACATTGTGTGAACTTTGCATTCCTTTGTGCTATCATATGAATTAGTTGATTGATTATAATCTCTTGCTATGATGATCTTGCCATATTTTGCTTGATTATAATATCCCGGACATGCTTAGAAGTTGAAAATATTAGCTTGAGTTGCTTGTTATAACATGTTTATGTAAGTCTAAAATGATTTGGCCATGCACATGTATTTTGGTTTAAGATATTGCTCTTCTACTTTGGTATGTCTCGAATGCTATTGCCTATGTTTGTGAAATGAGTATTAAAATGTTCTAATATTTTCAAGCCGTAACATGAGATGTTCAATGTTGTGTCACATGGTTACATGATTTTCGGTATTTACATGTCCACATGATGCATTAAACGAAAAGTATCACAAGTTTCATATCACATGTGTTTGGGTTGTGTATTGTTTTTAAAGAAAATAGTTTGTACATGTTTTATCATGACCCAAGTGCTAGGATGGGGGGTAATCACCCCAAATGCTAGGATGGGGGGAATGTCCTGGTAGAACTACTCTGTTCTCTCTAGAGTGCATAAATTGGAGTGGTAGTCCATGGGTTGACGAAGTACAGTCGGCGAGCCTCGAATGGATCCTTGTGGAAAGGATACCGAAGCAAGGTAGCACATAAAGCTAGTGGGTGCCACATGTGTTATATGCGGTGAAGGCGAAATGGCGAACTGCCGCATAGTAAGGACTATGACATAGTCACCACAATCAAGTGGGTTGTTGGGTGATGCGATAACCAGCAGGAAACCAACGGTGGATAAGGGAGCTGTGAGGTATCTGAATTACATGTTACAAGAAGTGAAAGTTAAAGATGTGCTATCTCTAATGATATTGTACTAATGAAAAAGATGTTTTATTAAGAAGTCAAAGGATCTCTATTATATGCTTTTGAAAATTCAAATTGTATGAACTAAGTTTTGTGTTAAGTACATGTCCATGCATTCATTTTATGGTTTGCCTTTATATGCTTATGTTGTATGTGGTATGTTGTTTATTTACTTACTACGATTTCTCGAAATCTCATTGTGGTAGTTTCTACTATCATTCTCAACCAGGAATGGTAAAAGTTGTGGTAGGTACTCAGGACCTTCAGCAAGATGAATGAGATTAATGACTTAGTAGAAGACGAGTTTACTGTTGATGCTCACTATAAGTATGTTGTTGTTTGTTTAGATGTCGTTGCCCATCGTCTTAAGGACATTCTAGAAGCTCTCAACAAGGATGATGACGGGTTAGGGTCATTCGAGCTAAAGGGAGCCCCCATTTTGAAAGACCAAATAGATTTTGTGACTAGATATCTTAAGCATGCCTGTAGTTACTCTGTAGAAGCAAAGGATGTTGCCTTAAGCTTGGGACTTCTAGAGCCCAAACACTTGCAGACGAGGGGGATCTTTTTGAGCTTGACTAGTGAAGGGATTTTTCGTGTTGTGTCAGCTTCTCATATGATTGTGAAAAAAAAAAGTTATTGTTTACCTTTGGGAGATCTCTAATGTTTTGGGAGATTTCATGTAACACCACCTAAGCCCAAGCCAAGGACATGTGAAGCCCAACCCACTCGAGAAGGAAACGACGTCGTTTCTTGGAGGTCAGTTTCTGTAATGCCTGTCCTTGGGATAGACCCTTTTGCAAAATATTTTAGAAAATACGACGAGAATTACCGTCTGATTTAAAACTTTTTACAGTCCTTCCCAGGATGCAAGACTCTAAATTATAAAATAAAAAGTGCTTTTATAATAAAAGAGGTCTAGAGTGGAAAATATAAATCTTTAAAATAAAAAGGCCTTTCATACATTTAAAACCTTCATGCCTAAACCTCCGTGCTCTTTCCCTTTGGTTGTGTTCCTCCAGGGCGTACTGCCCATTTAGCTTCCTGTGGGGGGAGGGACACACATAAAAACTAAAATAAGTCGAATACTAGTAAGCATTACTTCATATCGTTAAAATATAGCAACGTAGGTTTTCTATCATGCATTCATCATTCCATACATACTATACGTACATGCATACATGCATTCGTTTGCAAACATCAGTGGACGAGGACTTTCTTCTTTAAAAATGGTTTTCTTTTTTGAAAACGTTTCCCTTGTCACTAGCTTCATTTCTTGAAGAATGCAATGCATTCATACAATACTTTTCTTTCACTTTCATAGGCCGGTGCACATCGTTACGCCCTGCGTGTTGGGGTTAGCGGTCTTTTGGGCCAATGGATTCGCCCATGGCCACAGGTTGAAATCTCTTTCCATTAAGGTGCAGCACTGGGTACACTACCAGATACTACTGCCCGGCATTGCAATCTGCCCGTTCATTCATTGGGTACCCCTTTCCGTTCATTCATATGGCCGTTATGTGTTTTCATATATTCATTTATGTCACATGCCATTCATTCATTCATTCATTCATGTCAACTCTAAAGAGCTGGAGCTTTCATTCATTCATGGGCATGGGCATGAGCATCTTTTCTTTTCTTTTCTTGTCATTTCATGCTTTCATGGGAAAAACATCTTTTTCATGAGAAAACGTATCTTTTCATGGAAAACGTCATTTAAAAACATGGGCTTAAACATCATCTTTCGTGGCATCATTTAAAGCATCAGTTCATAGGGGCATTTAAAGCATCAGTTCTCGGGGACATTTTAAAACACTTTCTTCGCGTCTCTTAAAGCATCGGTTTCAAGCTTGGGGCACGGGACTTGAAACTTCCTTTCTTTTCTTTAGAAAATATGTACAATAGATACATCGTATAGTCATCCATTCACATGCGTACAATTAATACTTTTGGGTGCGTAAAAAGGGGCTGCCGAGAAGGGGCCGTACATATGTATACTTTTCAATACTTAGCATGCTTTCTTTAAAAACATCTTTCGTATCCTTTTTATAAAGCATCTTTCATGGGAAAAGCGTTTCTCTTTCTTTTTCTCATACTTTAGAAAAACTCTAGAAGAGCATGAATGTAACACTTACCTAGACTCCATGCTACTATCATATCATGCAGTCCATTCATGCACGTGTCAGATGGCAACCTACATGCATACATAACCTTAATGTTATTCTCTATCTAGTGCATAAGCAACTGAACTAGAAATAGAGCTATGCTTTACTTAGAACACTCTCCTTCTATCCCGTGCTCTTTCATGTCCCTTACCAAGATAAGACCTTCGGAGACCCACTTATGGTCACTTCTTCTTTCAACCTTACGTTCTACCTCGAGTGCTTACTCGCTAGGGTGAACTCATGATTCACCTTAGGATTAAGACACTAGGACCTCTATCTCGTTCTTCTCATTAACCATATTCCGACGCATGACTTAGACTGACTAAGTCACGCAACCCATTCTTAGACAGTACACTCATCATTATCCTCATGTATCTTAGCTCACTCTACTTCTCATGATCATCCATACACATCACATGGCTCTAAGCCACTCCGAGGCTTAAGTACAGTGTCGTCGTACATAGGACAGATTACCCATTACATATGGTGAATCCGTCCGGCACATGCGTTTAACCAGATCACACACGTACCTTACCCCTTTATCACCTAATACCATCATTTAATACATTGGTCACAGGCTTGTATGGCGAATGCCATACTCCAATACCAACCTTCTTATAACCCTGCTAGTACGACCCTTCATGCTAGCCGTACCTCATGACAATTTATTCCAACACTTGACACGATGGGATTCTGTTCATGAACACACCTTACATCACGCCACATAGCTCGAGACTAATCCCAAGCTACACCGTGACTCTGTCACGTCACCTCACATACATCCTAACCCATCATCGCATGACTTCTACTTGGCCACGTCACTTCATGACGTTGCTCAATCATGCTTCCGCTGCACTACTCTGATACTTCTTGGCCACTTAGCACATGCTCCTGGCCATAAGTCGATCACACGGCGACGCTTATCGCCTTAGACTACAGCCATATCACTACTACAACACATACCACAACACCTTACGTCACGCCATATAGCTTGAGACCATTCCCAAGTTACACCGTGACATTGTCACATCCTCTGACATTTCGCTACGTCACCTATACGTCAACTTCCAACTTATCACGAGTATGGTTCCTCACGTAGTCCTGTCACATCGTGCCACCTCGTCACATTCCCACTACATCACTCTTACGCTAACTCTTCGCCCATCGCAAGCACGACCTCTTAATCAACCACATCACTTAGTGACATTGCCCAGTCATGCTTCCGCTGCACTACTCTGACACTTTCCAGCCACTTCACACTTACTCCTGGCTATAGGCCGACTACGAGGCGACACCCATCGCCTTGGACTCCAGCCATACTTCATAGCACAACTCCGTGATTGACCACGTCACTCCATAATGTTGCCCAATCATGCTTCCACTGCACTGCTCTGATACTTCCTAGCCACTTCACACTTATTCTCGGCCATAAGCCAATCACATGGCAACACCCGTGGCCTTGGACTATAGGCCATATCTCACACACTTCGGGACACTATTCCACTATTCCCGACACCATACATCAAGCTCTTCCAGTCAACTACGCAATCACCCTTATCTTCGCGACATGTCATACAGTGTATCGTTGCACCTCATGGAGTGTACTCCTTATGTACTCCCTTTACACATGCTAAGCCACATCACCACTATGGCACAAATGCCATATGGTGTGTCACTCTACCATATGGAGTACAATCCATGCGTACTCCATTCACGACACTACGCCACGTCACCGCTATGACATACACGCCATACGGTGCATCGTCTCACAACATGGAGTACACTTCTCGCGTAGTCCCTTCACGACATTACACCACGTCACTGCTATGGCATGCACGCCATACGGTGTATCGTCTCTCCCCATGGAGTACACTCCTTGCGTACTCCATACACAGCACTACGCCACGTCACCGCTATGGCATACACACCATACGGTACCTCGTCTCACTACACGGAGTACACTCCACTTGTACTCCATACACGGCACTAGGCCACGCCACTACTACTACACATACACTACCACCACACTTCACAGCACAGTCCACAACACTACACAGCACACTTTCCAACTACACCCAACACTTCACGTCACAGTCCATCACATCACCAAACTACACAGCGAACCCTATAATACTAGCAACACAGTCCACAACCTAGTTAACTAGCTAGCATCTAACATAAATAGCGAGGGATAGAGAATTATACTGTCGACGGGATAACCCATGCGTCGCTTGCTAGCCGTCACAATCGATAACGTCGGAGGAACGTATAGGGTGGCTACACCACGTACAGTGACTGTTTAGGCATTTTGAATAGCTAGGTGTGGTCTTGGAAGGGCCTAAGGTGGCCTTGATGATGATGGCAAGGAACATAACACGATAGCTCTAGTCGTGTGCAATGGCAGTCAGTCACGCGCAGTGACTATCCATCACGTGCAGTGATTACCCACCACATAAAGTGGTGGTTTAGGCTTGGGCTAGGTTAGGGGAGGTTGCTGGTGGAGCCGTGGAGGCTCGATGGTGGTCGGCACGGTGGTCCATAGTGGTTGGCAGTGCACTGAGAGGGATGAGGAGCCGTGGGAGAGTGAGAGAGAGTGTGGGGCCGTGGGTGGCAGATCAAGACCAAGGGTGGTCCGGTTAGCTTGGTGGTGGCCTGAGGATGCCGAAGAGGGTGGTCACCCACTGTGGGTGGCGGCGTACGGCGGTGGATCGGGCTTAACCCGTGCGTGAAAGAGGGAGACACCGGGAGGTGGAAGAGGGAACATCTGGCCGTGGGTTCATGAGAGGAGGAAGGGGGAAACCTGAGGAATCTCATGGTGGTATCCAATGGCCGAGATGGCCGCGCACACCAGTGCTACGGACTCGCATAGTGAACCCTTGCGTGAGAGGGGCTAACGTGCGTGCATGGGGAGAAGGTGGCTGCATGGGAGGAGCTGAGCTCGCTAGAGGGAGCCTGCCATGGGAGTGGTGGCACCAGAGGATGACGCAAGGCGGCGTTGGAAGCACCAAGCCCATTCGAGCTTGCACTGCCGAGGGAGGAGAAGGAGAGAGCGTGAGGGAGCAAGGCCGGTATGGGTGAGCTCGCCGAAGGGAGAGGAAGCCGGTTGGAGGGGTGGTGAGGCTCATCAGCACACGGCGGTGCTGGGCTGGGGGCTGGAGCCGTTCAGTGTAGGTGGGTATCGTGTAGTGCAATCTGAAGGAGAGAGGGAGGAGAGAGAGAGGGGCTGGGGTTTATACTAAAACCCGACGTCTGGGGGTCTATAAAAATGATCTAACGGTGACCCTTAAACACTGATTTAAAAACACGTAGACGTTTATTTAATTAAAAGCATTGAGAGGAATAAAGATAGAATATTATTTAAAATAATATTCCTTCATCATTTATAAAATGATGAAGTCTTACTTAAAATATTTAAAAGAATAAAACTATTAAATTAATTAAAGATTCCATCATTATTTAGATCATATAATATTTTAAATAACTGGAATCATTTATATAAAATGATTTCTACAATTATAATATTTTTGGAGCTCTTCAAAGATATTATAATTGAGTTATTTAAAATATTCTTTAGTTAAATAATAATAGGAATCTTCCATTTAAAATACACATTACTTTAAAACACAAAGCTAACTTTAGAAATCACGTA
>QEOT01123638.1:56704-76676 GCA_003123785.1 Pterocarya stenoptera
GCTCTTAGACACTAGAGGGGAGGAGTGGACTGTCACATCAGATGTAATTGCTTACGTCAAAAGGAAGGAATGAGCATGGTGTTACAATTTCTCCCTCTCGACTTTCTCTCCTCCCCATTTCTACTTTCCCTCACATCTCACAAACTCCCTTTCACATTCTCTCATTCCCCACAGCTGCTCTCCTTGTACCACTCACTTAGATTTTCTCTTAGTTTGCTCTCTCTCCATATCTCGGTTTCTTCCTCTCCTTCTATCAGTTTCTCTTCTTGTTTTTTTCCCCTCTACCTCTCTATCTCTTCTTTGCCCAACAGCCCTCTAGAAATCATTTCTTCCAGCCAAACTCCCTCTCTTCTTCTTTGTGAATCTTGCTTCCCAAGGCCCACCTCAGCCTATCCATTGATCAGCAGTAACCTTAGTTACAAGGGATCATCGAACTCCTTCCTCTCATGCTGAAACCAAACAACCACTGGCCACCACTTGAAGACCCAATACCAACAAATCCATCCACTGTGATCTTCCCCACAAACTTGCGCCAACCACCGTAACCAAACCAAAAACCCTCTGTTTCACACGCACAAAAAAAAAAGAGCAACCACCTCCTTTGCCGCTTCTCCTTCGTGTTGCACAATCGTGAGCACCCTCTTCTCTCTCTCCCTCTCCCCCTCTGTCTTTCTCTCTCTTAGAAGTCCCACCATCGTTGAACCTAACCGCACCGCCATCGAGATTAACCCGGACAGCCACCACATGTAGCTTCTCAGTAAGGATCAATTGCACAACTCCTCTTTGCTCATTGGAGTTTTGTTTACAAGATGGAAATATATTCTTTATGTCTCTTGTAAAGGGGGAGCTTTGAATTGATATTACATTTTTGCCCTTATTATTACAATTGGGCTTGGGTTCACATGGGTTTTGTTTACGTACTGGACTTGTTATTAATTGGAGTTGGGTCATGTTAAATGATTATGAAGTTAGACATGTATATCATTTGGTTGGACTTGGGTTCAAAATCATCTTGGGTCTGGTAATATTTTGGTTACAACAACTGTTACAATACTTAAGTGGATTGGGCTTAATATTTTAAGTGGGCTCAGTTTTAATTCATAATAGTCCAGGAACCTTATTTTTATAAAAAATATTGAAAGGATTTAAATTATGTTGTTACGTATTAATTTTTTATAATTTAATTTCAAAAGTAAATAGTAACAGTGTAATTTTATTTTGAATGCTTTAAATCTGATTTAGTTTACTTTTATTAAATGAAGTTTTTTCGTTTACTTTAATAGTGTTTGATATAAATTATATTATCTAGTATAAAATTTTTATAGTTAGATTTCAGTAGTAAATAATTTAGAGTATAGTGTCTTAATCAAAGAAATTAAGTGGATATTGATGAATTTGGAAAGTGATAGTATTTTAGGGTTAGGAGAATTTTAGGTTTTAAGGAATTAAAATAGAAAACATATTTAAGTATTTCAGGTGCAATTATGAAGTACCTGTTCAATTGGAAATTTACTCTCAAGTTATATGACTTTTTTATAGGTGACGATTGATATTTTCTTGATACTGTTGTGAAAATATTCAGAAAAGTTAAGAAATCCAGGTAAGCGGAGTTTCTATGCTAGACTTTGCATTAAAGAAATGAACTGGAGTTGATTTTAAAAATATATATATATATATGCATGTTTTGTTATGAAAAGAAATTTGAAACAATCTCAGTTATTTGTTCTGCATTACTTATGAAATCTGTATAAAAGAGAGAAAAGTATTTTCTGACATGACTGATGTAGACATAAGTAATATTTTGGTATTCTATTTCTAAACTGCATAAAAAGAGCGAATATGAAATTTGAAAATTTGTGCATGTTATATAAAGATGCTTTAAATCTGTTTTGATTATGTGAAGATACTTTGAATTTGCTTTGATTATGTGAAAATGATATGAATCTGTTTAGTACTCTGTTTTGATAAGATGTGGAATTTGAAAAACCTTTGGCATGACATTTTTATTCTATTTCTGGTTTTGATCCGATGATTCTGGTTCTCTTTTGCTTCGATATATGGCCCTGCCACGGATAATAATAGTGACCTATTGTAACGCCCGTCCTTGGGGTGGACCTTTTTGAAAAATATTTTAGAAAATACGACTGGAATTACCGTTCGATTTAAAACCTTTTACAGTCTTTCCCAGGATACAAGACTCTACGTTATAAAATAAAAAGGCTTTGATGATAAAAGAGTTTTGGAGTGAAAAATAAAATTCTTTAAAATAAAAAGAACTTTTCGTACGTTTAAACCCTTCATGCCTAGACCTTCGTGCTCTTTCCCTTTGGCTGTGTCCCTCTTGGGCATACTGCTCATTTAGCTTCCTGTGGGGGGAGGGGCACACATAAAAACTAAAATGAGTCAAATACTCAATAAGCATTACTTCATACATTTAAAATATAGCAACATAGGTTTTCATTCATGCATTCATCATTCATACATACTATATGTACATGCATACATGCTTTCATTTAAAACATCAGTGAACGGGAGTTTTCATCTTTTAAACATGCTTTTCTTTTCTTTAAAATGTTCCCCCGTCACTAGCTTCATTTCTTGAAGAATGCAGTGCATTCATACATACAATTATTTTACTTTTCTTTTCACTTTCATAAGTCAGTGCACGTTGTTACTCCTCGCGTGCTAGGGTTAGCAGCCTTTTGGGCTGATGGATTCGCTCGTGGCCACGGGTTGGAATCCCTTTCTGTTAGGGTGCAGGACTGGTTGCATTACCAGATACTACTGCCCGGCATTGCAATCTACCCATTTATTCATTGGGTACCCCTTTCCATTCATTTCATGTGGCCGTTACGTAGTTTCATACATTCATGCTTTCATTCATTCATTTCATGTCAGCTCTAAAGAGCTGAGGCTTTCATTTCATTTCATTTTGCCTCTTTCTTTCTTTGAGCCGAAATGTGATCATCATCTTTTCATTTCATTTAACAGTTCTTTTATGGAAAAACATCGTTTAAAAGCATGGGCTTAAACATCATCTTTTCATGGCATCATTAAAAGCATCAGTTCGTAGGGACATTTTCTCAGAGACGTTTTAAAACACTTTCTTCACGTCACTTAAAGCATCGGCTTGAAGCTCGGGGCACGGGCCTCGAAGCTCATTTCTTTCCTTTAGAAAATACGTACAATAGGTACATCGTATAGTCATCCATTCACATGCATACAATTAATACTTTTGGGTGCGTAAAAATGGGCTTTCATGGAGAGGCCGTACATACGTATATCTTTCAATACTTAGCATGCTTTCTTTAAAAACATCTTTCGTGTCCTTTTCGTAAGGCATCTTTCATGGGAAAAGCATTTTCCTTTCTTTTTCTTTCGTACTTTAGAAAACTCTAGAAGAGCATGAACGTAACACTTACCTGAACTCCATGCTACTTTCATACCATGCAGTCCATTCATGCGCGTGTCAGATGGCAACCTACATGCATACATAATCTTAACGTTATTTTCTATCTAGCGCATAAATAGCTGAAGTAGAAATAGAACTATGCTTTACTTAGAATACTCTTCTTCTATCCCGTGCTATTTCACGTTCCTTACTATGATAAAACCCTTAGAGACCAATTACGGTCTATACTTCTTTCAACTTTACGTTCTACCTCGAGTGCTTACTCGCTAAGGTGAATCCATGATTCCCCTTAGGATTAAGACACTAGGACCTCTGTCTCTTTCTTCTTATTAACCACTTTTCGATGCATGACTTAGACTAACTAAGTCATGCATCCCATTCTTAGACAGTACTCTCATCATTACCCTCATGTATCTTAGCTCACTTTACTTCTCATGACCATCTATCTGCACTACATGGCTCCAAGCCACTCTGAGTCTCGAGCACTGTGTAACCATGCTTAAGACAGATTACCCATTACATATGGTGAATCCGTCTGACACGTGCGTTAACCAAATAACACACGTACCTTACTCCTTTATCCCTTAAGACCGTCATTTAATACATTGGTCATGGGCTCGTATGGCAAACGCCATACTCCGTTACCAACCTTCTCATGACCCGGCTAGCACGACTCTTCATGCTAGTCGTGTCTTATGACAGTTCATCCCAACACTTAGCACGATGGGACTCTGTCCATAAACACACCTTACGTCACACCACATAGCTTGAGACTAAATCCCAAGCTATACCGTAACCCTGTCACGTCACCTCACATACATCCTAACCAATAACAGTATAGCTTTATGATTGACCACATCACTTCATGACGTTGCCCAATCATGCTTCCACTGCACTGCTCTGATACTTCTTGGCCACTTAGCACATACTCCTGGCCATAAGCCGACTACACGACGACGCTCATCGTCGTAGACTACAGCCATATCACTATGACTGCACATACCGCACTACCTTACGTCACGCCATATAGCTCGAGACCATTCCCAAGCTACACCGTGACCTTGTCACGTCATTTCTAACATTCCGCTACGTCACCTATATGTCAACTTCCAACTCATCACAAGTACAGTTCCTCACGTACTCCCGTCACATTGTGACACCTCGTCACAATCCCACTACATCACTCTTATACTAACTTTTTACCCATCGCAAGCACGACCTCTTAATCTACCACGTCACTTAGTAACGTTGCCCAGTCATGCTTTCACTGCGCTACTCTGATACGTTCTAGCTACTTCGCACTTATTTCTAGCCATAAGCTAGTCACATGGCGATACTCGTCGCCTTGGACTACAGGCCATACTTTACACCCTTCGGGACACTGTTTCATAGTTCCCGACACCATACATCAAGCTCTTCGCCTATCAACTACGCAATCACCTTTATCTTCGTGACATGCTATACGGTGTATCGCTACATCTCATGGAGTACACTCCTCATATACTCCCTTCACAGGACTACACCACATCACCACTACGGCACTTACGCCATATAGTGCGTCACTCCACTATAATGGAGTACACTCCACGTGTACTCCCTTCACAGAACTACGCTACGTCACCGCTATGGCATACACGCCATACGGTGCATCACTCAATTATAATGCAGTACACTCCACATGTACTCCTTTCACAAAACTATGACACATCACCACTATGGCACACGCTATATGGTGTATCGCTCTGCCACATAAAGTACACTCCACGTGTACTCCCTCAAGGCACTATACCACGTTACCGCTATGGCACACACTTCATATGGTGTCTCGTCTCACTATACGGAGTACACTCCATGTGTACCCCTTACACGGCACTGGGCCACACCACTACCACTGCACATACACTACCACCATACTTCACAGCACAGTCCACAACACTTCACAGCACGCTTTCCAACTATGTCCAACACTTCATCACAGCACGTCACATCGCCACTACACAGCGAACCCTATAATACTAGTAGCACAGTCCACAACCTATAATACTAACAGCACAGTCCACAACCTAGTCAACTAGTTAGCATCTAATATTAATAACAAGGGATAGAGAATTATACCGTCGATGGGATAACACGTGCCTCTCTCGCTAGCCGTCACAGTGATAATGTCGAAAGGAACGTACGGGGTGGCTACACCGTGTACAGTGGCTGTTTAAGTGTTTAGATAGCTAGGTGTGGTTTTGGAAGGGCCTAAGGTGGCCTTGATGATGGTGGTAAGGAACATAACACGACAGCTCTAGCCGTGTGCAGTGGCGGTCAGTCATGCGCAGTGACTGTCCATCACGTGCAGTGATTACCCACCACGTAAAGTGGTGGTTTGGGCCTAAGGCTTGGCTAAGGGAAACTGCCGGAGGAGCCGTGGAGGCTCAATGGTGGTCGTGCGGTGGTCCGTGGTGGTGGAAGAGGAGCTGCCGTGCACAGTGAGTGGGATAGGTGCCGTGGGAGAGTGAGAGAGAGTGTGAGGCCGTGGGTGGCAGATCGGGGCCATGGGTGGTCTGGTTGGCTTCGTGGTGGCCTGAGGATGCCGAAGAGGGTGGTCACTTGCCATGGGTGGCGGCGAGGGAGGCTAAACCCGTGCGGCATCCGTGGGAACACCGGGAGGTGGAGGAGAGGCCTACTGGCCGTGGCTTTATGGGAGGAGGAAGGGGGAGACTTGAGGAGTATTGTGGTGGTGTCCAGTGGCCGAGATGGCCGCGCACGGCGGAGCTAGGAGGCTGCACAGTGAACCCGTGCGTGGGTGAGCTGTGCTTGTGCATGGTGGAGGGATGTGGCTGTGATGACAATAAATATATTAAAACAACTAACATTATGCATGCACATGATAACCCAAGCGTAAAATCCAAGAAAAATAACATTTCTCGAAAATCACAATTTTTCCATACACGCCAAAAATCACCATTTGGCACAAAATAACAATCCAGGAATAATTACATTAATTTCAATTTTAACCGTATGCACCATGGCCTCCCCTAGGGACCATCCACATACTCTGGCTTCCCATCTTTACCCCACGGGTAACGACCGTGCAAGTGATATATGAGTGATGCCCAGTTCTGCGCCCACCGCGTACATAGCCAGGCATCTTCTGACCCCCGCCAGCCCGAGGAGTCACAAAGTCTGATCGAGAGCGCTACCATCCCGTCCAAGTCCCGGGCAAAAGCCCTAGGGGACGACACTCAGTATATTCCGCTCCCGAGTGTCCAGATGAGCTCCACCGAGATAATATCCCATCTCGGCTTGGGGGTGATACACACGCACCCGAAAAACTTTAAATACATTTTCTTAAAACACACACCCACGCATGCGTGCACAATGCCATAAAAGCAATCCTTTACCAACAACCAACAGTTATTAGTATCAACAGATAACCAAAACACAGTTTATAAAACAAGTTAGTGCAAAAATATATTAAAATCTTAAAAGTCTTTTGCAGAAATACTTACAGCGCTTGATAATAATTTTAGAAGGATCATGGAGGAACTGGAAGCACCAAAACAGCAACTCCACAGTGTAAAAATACTGTGGCCGAAATACACTGTGTACCCAAATTCCAATGGAGTCAAACGAAGACTTGAAATTGATAGGGTAGGGCCTAATGAGATCGATGAAGTTAATGGTATCGAAAATTGGCCGTGGATGGCGGCCGAAACGGTAGTTTAAGGCCACGAAGTACAAATCGGAGAGGGTGTTTGTAGGGGCGGCTCCGGCGACGGATCGGGGCAAAAAATGGGTCGGTTAGGATGGTAAGGTGCCGGTGATGAAGTAGTGAAGAAATGGTAGCCAATGGTAGCCGGACGGCGGCGAAACGGTGAAGAGAAGCCTGTGGCTTCGCATGGCTACTGGCGATGTTAGCCGGCCTGAAAATTGAAGGGCAAGGTTGCCGGTGGCTGGGGAGGAGGATGGTGCCGGCGGTGTCGACCACAACGGCCGACAACGGTGACGGCAAGGGCAAACCGATTTGGACGTGTGAGAGGAGAGAGAGAGGGTAGAGCTGCACACGTCCGTACGGGAAAGAAAAAAAGAAAGAAAAGAAAAGAAAATGAAGAGAAAAAGAAAAGATGGGGAAAAGAAATGAGGTCCAATTCTCACAACTTTTGGATCACAACTGATCCTCAAAATAACTATTTTTAAAACAGTAAATTAAATAAATGAGTTTAAACTTTAAACTAATTAAAATAAAATATTAAACTTCAACAATAACATTCTTTAAAATAAAAAGCAATTAAATTGCAGAACACTAATTAAAATAAATCAAACGCAGTGAAATACTTTAAATAAAACAATAATAATTTTAAAACCCATAAACAAGTCAATTTAAATTAAAAATCAATTTAAATCTAAAACAATAATTAACAAGGAAGCCTAATAAAATAATTTTCACAACTTAAAATATTATAAAATACTAGTCTAAAACTCTCAAAATTCTAAAACTAGAGAATCAATCATTAAATTAATTAAAATAATCATTCATTAAAATACACTAAAATACGGGGTGTTACAGCTGTGGCTACTAAGTCCATTTGGGCTTGCACCACCGAGGGAGGAGGAGGAGGAGAGAGCGTAGGAGGAAGAGGCCAGCATGGGGAGGCTCGCCGAAGGGAGGCAGTGTCGGTGGGACGTGTGGTGAGGCTCATCGGCGCACGGCGGCGCCGGGCTGGGCTATGGAGCGTTCGGCAAGGGGGGCTCACGTATCACGTATGCCGAGAGGGAGAAAGAGAGGAGAGAGAGAGGGGAGGGAAAAGTGAGGGAGAAGAGAGTGAGGGCTGAGTATACTAAAACCCGTTCTCTGGGGATTTATAAAATGGTCTACAATGACCCTTAAACACTACTTTAGAAACGAGTAAACGTTTATTTAATTAAAAGCATTGAGAGGAATAAAGATAGAATATTATTTAAAATAATATTTCTTCATCATTTGGTAAATGATGAAGTCTTACTTAAAATATTTAAAAAAGTAAAACTATTAATTTAATTAAAGATTCCATCATTATTTAAATCACATAATATTTTAAATAACTGGAATTATTTATATAAAATGATTCCCTACAATTATAATATTTTTGGAGCTCTTCAAAGATATTATAATTTAATTATTTAAAATATTCTTTAGTCAAATAATAATAGGAATCTTCCATTTAAAATACACAACTTTAAAACACAAAACTAACTTTAGAAATCACGTAGTATCTTTAAAAACAAGCCATCGAGGTCTGGCATGCATAACAGGGCTCTTAGACACTAGAGGGGAGAAGTGGGCTATCTATCACATCTGACGTAATTACTTACGTCAGAAGAAGGAAGGAAGGAGCAGGCTGTTACACATATGGCCCTATCATGGGATATGATTGTGACCTTTGGCCCTATTATGGGACATAATAATAACCTCTGGTCCTATCACAGGATATAATGGTGACATCTGGTCTTGTCACGGGAGATAATAGTGACCTCTAGCCCTGCCATGAGATACAATAGTGGCCTTGGTCCCTATATGAGATATAATAGTGGTCTCTGTTCTGAGTGCAATTGTTTTGGTATCATGGTTATTTATGTTCTGTTTGCCTTTCAGTAGAATGCGAAACCCTACCATAGGGGATAAACGTGGTTTCTGTTTTGATATGATTCTCTGATATGATATGATGATAATATTTAGTCATGTTCTGTCAAATGACATTTTTGAATATAAACATATTGAACTATCAATCTGATATTCTGATAACATGTTTTTGGATCTGCATTATAAAACTAAAATATTTTGTTCTGCATTCTGAACTTTGTGAAAAGACTCATGTTTACTGAGTTGTTGATAACTCATTCCTTATCTCCACAATATTTTCAGATGACGTGAATGTGTCAAGTGAGGATCAGGAATAAAAAGCGGGAATAAGATTGTTGTGTGTAAGGGATAAGTACTGAGATTTCTGGAGACTACTATCTAGTAGATTGATTTGTTTTATCGGTTTGGTTTATTGGAAAGTTGACACTTTTATTAGTTTTAAGGAGTTGATTTATTTGTTAGATTATTATTTTGATGACCTTGTAGAGAGAGATACATGGGTGGAAATAGATGAATTTATATTTATGGAGTTTTTGTTTTAAAAATAAATGAGGTTATGTTTATGGAGTCTTTTGGAATATCCATTTGTATTGTGAAAGATGCTTTTAGGCGACAGGTAGCAACTCTCCGGGATTGGGACGTTACATTTCATAGCATTGTTTATTTTGAGAAAATTTGAACAATGAAGTCTTTTTGAAATTTTAGTTTAATGGTACTACGATGTTTTGCAAAATTGCTCTCAATCATACTTAGACTTACATTAATTTTTTCTAGGATTTATTACATACTACTAGAATTACAATAGGTGCATTGCATCTTAACTGTCAAATCGGAGATATGTAGCTTGAGTTACATGTCCCGATACTTTAGTCATCATCCAATCCCAAATGGGATTGGGGCGTCACAACAACACAATGAAATGTCTATATGAATGGTACATGTCACATTTTCCTTGGAACCAGGTGTGCCCAGACTTTATTTTGGTTGGAACTTGAAGGTAATCGAAGAACTGGTGGACAGAGCAAGAAAAACAGAGACAAAAAGAAGGAAATTAGTGATCAAAATGATTTAGATCTGCTGGCGAAGACAAGGCAATTAGCAACGGAAATGAAAAGTCAAAACTAATGGAAGCCTATAGCCAACTTGGAAGTCAAAGGACATAATAGGCAAAAAAGCATAGTTATTTAAAGGGCAACCAAAATGCTGCAGCTGTCGGACCACATTTTGAATGCAATAAAAAAAGACCACATTTTGAAGGATATTTTTGTCCATTCAAATTTTATGAAAAGAATAACAAACTCTTATTTTATTTTAAGTCTAGTTTGTTTTTACATATGAGATGAGTTGAGATAAAAGTTAAAATTTGAACAAAATATTGTTAGATTATATATTTTTAATATTTTTATTATTTTGAAATTTTAAAAAGTTGAATTGTTTATTTTATTTTATTTAAAATTTGATAAAGTTTAATGATTAGATGAGATAATATGTGTTGTAAAACAAATTAGGCCTTAGAGAGTAGATTGCTTTGTTTGGATTCAAAAAGTATTTCAACTCATATAATATCATCTCATCTAATCATTACAATTTTTTCAAATCTTAAAACAAAATTAGTATTTAAAAATAATATTTTATTCAAATTTTAACTTTTATCTCATTTCCATTCATTATCCAAACCTCTCTTTAGCTAGACATATAGCCAATCAATGCCAATGTTCGTGGACTAAATATATGTTGTGATTTGTAAAAACCGTCGCCGCTAATAATAAAATCGACGCATCAGTTGCCTACAGCTCGAGATCCGACTTCAAGGCATCAATTTCACCAATGTCCTTAAATTTGAAAGAACAGTTGTTAAGAATCTGTTTGATTATATAAAATTAAATTATTTTATCTCATCTCATTTCATATAATTATTATAATTTTTTTAAATTTTCATACAAAATATAATAAATAATTTAATTTTTTTAAAATTTTAAATAAAAAATATATTATAATAATATTTTATTTAATTTTTAACAAAATATCTAATCTCATATTATTTAAGGTGCGTAACCAAGTGATAAAAACACGAGACCTAAATCACGTTGCATTGATCCTCAAAATCTATTCGCCAAACGCGGCGTAAAATCCAAACCACAAAGGCCACGTGAAAGTGGAGGATGAGCCAGGTAGGCAAACTGCCTAAACCGTGTTGGCTCAGAAACACGAGTTTTATATGAGGAAAAAGAAAAAAAGAAACAGTAGTATTTGTCCGCGTGTTCCTCGTTTGAATTGAATCCAAGTACTGCTACTTTTCTTTTCTTTCTTCTGCATGGTTTGGTCTGGTCCGGCGCTTAGGTGGAGGGCGAAGAAGGCCTCCTTCCTGGGGGCTGCTATGGTATTGGTCTATTTCTCGCCCTCGCTCAAAGTCTGCCTCGGACTTCATGTTTACCTTTCTACTTCCATTACCAAATGCTTTCACAATCCCCTTCCGCGAGCTTGGATCGCTCGCAGCTACAGCAGCAGCTTCTTTGCCCCTGTAGTAGACTATGGCGATTTAATCCCATCACCATTCCTTTCTCCAAACGAAAGAGAAAAAATCTCTCTGAAAAGTGGAGCATTTTCTCTTGTTCCATTCCCTTGGAGGCTCCCAACCGTGGTCTTAACGTGGAATTAGCCCATGCCGCGAGACGGAGCGCCAAGATCTTCGTACTGAATCGGTTTTCACATGAATTGTACGACGAAGAATTGCCCAGAGAATCGCCAATTCAATTGATGTCCAATTTTACCGAATTCCAGAACGACCTAGTCTTAGATAAATTTAGAACCCAAATGGAAGTCATACGTCCGATCCCCTCGCCCCCGGTTAGTCGAAATATATTCGGACTATTCGTTGTCTTTTTCTTTGTCGGTGTTGCTTTCGATAAGCTCTGGACTTCGAGGAATAGAAGCCAAGCGGTTAGTGCGAAGAGTAGGCGTGGTGGGGCCGGCTCCGGAGGCTGGCCACAAGTGCCGACGAGCTTTTCCTTGCTTTTGGAGAAGGATTTACGGAGGAAAGAGTCCGTAGAGTGGGTGAACATGGTTTTGGGGAAGTTATGGAAGGTTTATAGAGGTGGTATCGAGAATTGGATCATTGGGTTGCTTCAGCCAGTTATTGATGACTTGAAGAAGCCTGATTATGTTGACAGGGTTGAGATTAGGCAGTTCTCGTTGGGAGATGAACCGTTGTCTGTGAGAAACGTTGAGCGCCGGACTTCGCGTCTCGTTGATGATTTGCAGTAAGCTACCCTTTTGAATTATTTGGTTGAATGGAAGTTCTTCTTCTTACTTCTGCTCAGCAGTTATTATCTCATATCTCCGTGTTAATTTGTTCTGATTTAGCAGTGCGCCTGTTTTTTTTTTTTTTTCCGTATGGAGTCCAAGAAAGCTTGCCGGTATTTTTTTTAGTGTCTTTATATGTTTTCCTTTTAATTTCTTTGATAGTTTGAGAGGATTGAGGCAGAGAGATCTGCTGTTGTTGTTATTGATTGCTACTCGCGCGCGCATGAAGATATAGTTAATTTTTTATCCTGTTCATAATATGATTGTCGAATTTCTGAGTGTTGCATTCTTTGATTACTAACCAATAGAAAAGAATTTCTGAGTGTAGCATTCTTTGTACCTTTCATAAAGATGGTTCATTGCAAAGATTCTTGGCAAGAGGCCCCAACTGCTCCCCCTTTCTATTTAATCACTGACAAAACTTACCTTTCAATTCGACTTAATGAAACAACTTTGACTTTAGTAGAGCAATTCATCGAACGAGCACCTTTCAAGAGTGTCAATACCGTCACATGAATTGTAAATGCATGAATGTGACATACCAAAAATCTGCATTTCCTAATAGAATAGGTAACAAAGCAACTTTTCTGCCCATTGCCACTAAATCAGCACCCCCAAGTCAAACTAGTGCTTGGCCTTGTCCTCAAAGGGAATAAAGGCAAGAATAAAGTTTCGTCCCCCATGAGCAACAGGTGAAGAAAATAGTAGCTTTGCTTATTGTCCCTTCTTTTATTAGTTAATAAATCAATTGGTCTTCAGGCTTTAGCTAACCAAATAGGCATTCATAGATTTGAGAGGAGAATAAGTTTGTTTGATGGACATCAACTGTCTGCTGGCATGAGATATGGCAAATATTTTTTTTTTGATAACTAAGATATGGCAAATATTGAATGTCATTTGGTAAATTCCATCATTTCTGAAATTAATATCCTTGTATACCAAATCAATAATGCATTTAACTGATTTATAAATCCTTTAATGTCATCTAGGTACCAAATAGGCCTTCGATATGCTGGCGATGCCCGTATGCTGTTAATGCTCTCACTAAAATTTGGTATTATCCGCTTTACCGTGCCAGTTGGTGTTCAAGATTTTGACATTGATGGGGAACTTTGGGTAAGACTACGATTGATACCAACAGAGCCTTGGGTGGGAGCTGTTTCATGGGCTTTTGTTTCACTCCCAAGGATCAAATTTGAATTGTCTGCATTCCGCTTATTCAATTTGATGGGTATGTCTTCTTCATGGCTATCATAGATTATATTTGTATACTTGTATCTGACTAAAGCAGTTACATTTATAAATTTCTCTTGGTAAATTTTCTAATTTGGGTTTCTAACCAAATAAACCATAGTGATTAGGGTAATGATAGGAAATAATGAACAAGAGATTCTTGTGGAAACAAAGGATATTCGTAATATTTAAGCTCTTGGTTTTTGAATTAAAGGATGAAGTTTCTTGGTCACTACTGAACCTTTTTATTGTTGCATGCCATCTTGTATTAATATTTTTTTTGTCAGGATTTTCATTATTATTTTACCATCTGAGTCTAGTTTCTCAGTAGGTGCTTTTGCAATATCTTTTCCATCCTCTTCTACAGCAGTGCCTTTGGATGTTATATTGACCTCGTTTTTCATCCTTCCCACAAAGTGAACTTTGCCAAATTTCTTGAACTTTATTTAATTTAATTCAACAATAGATAATCCCATGTTAGGCAAATTATTTTCCTCCATATAACTCCATTCTCTCACCCTATGCCCTGTTCTTTAACCTGAAAGTTTCAACTCCTCCTTGATGCATTACTGTTATTTCTTGCAGTTAACTGAGTAATTTTATCGCATTCTGTTATTTTGCCTCATCGGGTAGTTGCCATAGCTTCTTAGAAAACTCGTTCCCTTTAGAGTATATTGTCTTGAGTAATGCTAGATACAGTTTTAGGATATGCAAATCCTGTGCACTCCCTTTGATAAAGAGTGGCGTTTATTATTAAAAATTTAATTTTTTCATGTGGGTCCCATATTTACCCACTTTTTTTAAAAGAAGTACGATGGACTTGCACAACCTAGGACTGCAAATATCATTTCCCTACTGGTTTTTAGCATCAATCATCAATCTCACTATTGTCATCCTGGGTAAATTCTCTTTAAAAGCACGTAGGTTATTTAGTAGCCAGTATTTGGTAATACAAAGAATGGCTGGCATCATAGCCACCTTGTGAATCTGCATTCTTTTTCTAGGATTTTTTTTTTTTTTTTGAACAAGTAAGAGTTTTCTAATCTACTTATCAAAAAAAGTTTTCTAATCTAATTTAGACCATCAATCATCAATCTCACTGTTGTCATCCTGGGTAAATTCTCTTTAAAAGCACGTACGTTATTTAGTAGCCAGTATTTGGTAATACAAAGAACGGCTAGCATCATAGCCACCTTGTGAATCTGCATTCTTTTTCTAGGATTTTTTTTTTTTTGAACAAGTAAAGGTTTTCTAATCTAATTTAGAGACCAACTGCCATATGACATTATAGCCATTTGACAATCATACAACCTTCTGGAAGTACATCTTCATCTCTCTCTCACTCAATTCCTGACATTTTTGTAAAATCATCCTGCTGTTCACCAACTTCTGGGAATCTTCTCTCAATGTTTACTGCTCTAAGATTGTTAAGGAGTTTTAATCTTCCAGCTAAGATTTATCAACTACAGATTCGAGTGGTACTATTATAAATAGGACATATATTTCATGTATTGTCAATAAATAATATATATTGCTTTGTAGAAATGCCTTGCAGTTTCATTCATATCAGGTGTGGGAAGATAAGCACTAATTTCCTTGTGGCAAGTACTTGAGTATCGGTATTGAGTGCGGGTATTTATATCTAGTTATCTATGAAGCCAATACTTGTCCAATAAAACATTATTAATGATAAAATTGAAGATCACAGGGTGTGTATACGTAAGAAATTCCTAGCAAAATAATGAAAAAGAATACGTAGAAATAGAAATGGAAAATAAGCAAACATCAAATGATACAAAGCTTTGAAAAAATAAATCCTTAAGGTCTGCCACCATTTTCTCTCCTTGCCCTCACAGAACCTGTCATTTCTTTCTCCTCATTTACGCCACAAAAAGCAACATGGAATCATCCTTAACAATGCTTCTCTTTGAGAACAACTAAACCTCCCTTTCCAACATTCTAAGAGCTCCATCACACTACGAGTTATGACTCAATCTAAACTGAACAAACCGGATATAGCATTCCAAAGAGTGCTAGTCACCACAAAGGAAAAGGAGATGAATATCAATTCCCTACTCCTACACATGCAAAACAAATCCATCACAATGATTTTCCTCTGTCTCGAATTATCCATAGTAAGGATCTTCTAAAAAGTAGCAGTCCAAATAAAGAAATCTATTCTCAAAGATGATTTGTCCATGAAATATTCTTCCAAAGAAAAGGGTTACTACCATTGGGATATTGAACATAATAAAAATGATCTTACTGCAAACACACCATGCTTTCAAACAGATTGTCCTCACCATCTATTCTCAAAGAATACAAACAATCTGAAGAAAAAGTAAGAATCTGCCCGATAAAATTCATATCCCACCTAGGAACGTGACTACTGTAAATGATCCACAATCAAAGTTTCCTTAAAATGAAGAATGTTAAATAACTTTCAAAAAATTTCCTGAAGAGTACCTGAGGTACTCTTCAAACACTCTCACTACTATTCTTTACTTTATTATTACTTTTTACCTACTTTTTCTACTATTCATTACTTTTTACCTACTTTTTACTACTGTTCAATATTCTATTATTACTTTTTTATTACTATTCACAAACATTCTCAGATACTTTCACTACCCAAACCAAGCCTAAGACCACACCAGACATTGTGCTAGAACCTTATCTTTGATAAAGTACTACATATTTTACAAACTCTGATTTATTTTATGTACACTGAAAGGTAGTGCACAAAACAAAGGCTGTCAACCAGTTATAAACTCTTAGCCCGAAATTAGGATCACTGGAATCTCTTGTTCTATCAGTCAAGGGAATATCAAGATTATCTCTGCCTCAATCTCTCTCTTAAGAGGATTCTGAGAATGACTCTTCTGTTTATCCTCTCCATTCATATGGTTGATTTGTGTCTAAGTCTAGTACAACACTTTCATCATATAAAGATAGTATTAAGAATTCATTTGGGTTGGGTTGTTGCATGCTGAAAGTTTGTTTCTTTATGCATTGCTATAATGATTATGATATCATAAAAATGTGTAAGAAAGATAGCTTACGAACAGAGATAATATTTGAAATCTGAGAAAGCAGGTCATCTTAAAAATATAGAATTAATATTTTTCTTATATACCATCAGACTCTGACATAATTGAAGGAAACATAAAATGTAGTAAAGTTATTCAAGGCTCGAGAAGTCAGATTCAGCATCACGCAAGGACCAATTGAATCGAAAATTCGTGACAAATTTGAATTCTGTATTTTAGCGTTAATGAAAATATAAATATATATAATGCATTTCAAACATCCAAACTCATGTATAAATGAGTTTAAAATATGAATTCATTGGTAAGCTTCAATAAGAATATGAAACGACAAATTTTAAGTTTTATGGTCATTCCTAGTCTTTCTCTTCAACTAAATAAAGTAAAGAATTTCATATTCCTATCCTTTAATGTTTCTACTATTCTTAACAAACACAAGCTTAAAAAATGTTAATATATGTTCAGCTCTCTCGTATTTCTTACAAAAAAAGAAAAAGAATGTGACATCTGAAATACAATTCAAAAAAGAGAAAAAGTTTTGAATCCGCTGGATCAATTGGGATCGGTCTACATCAACTAATCTAACTGGTTTTGTATCTGAATCAATTAGTGCACTGAAATTAATTTGGTTTCTGCTGAACTAAGTGGATTTGGTCAATTCAATACTTTTCTTTAGCCATGAAGTTAATGATGTCTTTTTTCCCATCTCAAAAAATGTCCAACTAACATTTGCCAAGTTCTCTTTACCTTGGAGACAAACCGGTTGAGGTTTTACTATGAATGATTATAAATATTCTCGGTATTTGTCAACTATTGGCACAATTTAAGAAAGCCTCTATCATGCGTAGTCTTACAAAGTTTTATATATCTATCTAAAAGCTATGCTTCTTGATGTACAAGTATTTTTTTGCTGAGTATTCTTGATATCGAAGATACTGACGCATGTTTACTCCATTTTTATACTCTCGTGCATGCTTGGGAAAATCAGCTATTCCGGTTCTCTCAATGTAAGTGGACTTTGTTACTCTTGGTCATAATATAATTCTATTAAATGCTATCAACGTAATTATCTTTTTGTTACTTTTTTAACTTAGTTTTATTTTATGGTGTTAGAGGACATGGTTGTAATTAGTGTAACTTATGAGGGTATAATTGTCATTTCTATGTAGTATGTATAGGCTATTGAACATCAATGAATAATATGAAGTATTCTCACTCTATGTTCGACTACATGGTATTAGAGAGTTGAGTAGTCAGTTGGTGGTGCTTGTGCGACAGAGCTAGTGGTGGTTAGTGGCGCAGAGTGGTTAGTGTGGTATCACCGTCGTTGTTTGTGGTGGTTAGTGGTCGTTGTCCTCTTCGTCGTTAGTAGCCGGAAGCTATTTCAAGGTGTTTTCGGTGACCTTAGGTTATTCTCTGACTCAAAAAGGATATCGCTGCTATCGTCCTACTCTTAGACGTTACTTCACTAGTGCTGATGTCACCTTCTTTGAGTCCATACCCTATTTCTTGGCAACATCTTCGGTTGTTGAATGTGATCTTCTACCATTACCTACTCTTACCCTTTCTCCTGCACATCCACTTTTACCCAACCCTCCTTAGTGCCTTCCCTTGTTCCTTTACAGATGTACTCGCGTCACTTGCGGCCCCCGGCTCCCATGCCTCCACCAACCTTGTCTTCATCTTCAGATCCTGAGTTACTTAGTGCTTCAGACTCTCCACCTATTGCTCTCCGAAAAGGCACTCGCTCTTGTGTTACTCAACATCCAATTAGCCAATATGTCTCTTGTCATGCCTTATCTCCATCTTTTTCATGTTTTACTTCTCAACATTCAAAACTTTCGGTTCTTAAGACAGTTCAGGATGCTTTATCTGATCCGGAATAGAGGACAGCTATGAAAAATGAAATGGATGCTCTTCACCATAATGGGACATGGGATCTTGTTCTTCTACCACCTGGTAAACACCCTGTTGGTTGTAGATAGGTATATACAATCAAATTCCATCCTAATGGTTCTGTTGAACGTCTGAAAGCCCGCTTGGTTGCTAAGGGTTACACTCAAACTTATGGCATTGATTATGACTAGACTTTCTCTCCTGTTGCCAAAATCTTTTATGTTTGAGTATTGATCTCTCTTGTTGCTAATTTGGATTGGCCCTTATTTCAATTAGATGTTAAAAATGCATCACTACATGGCGACTTAAATGAGAAAGTGTATATAGAGCAACCAGCTGGGTTTGTTGCTCAGGGGGTGTATCGAGGTACCGTGTGCAAGTTAAAAAAGGCATTATATGGTTTGAAACAATCTCCTTGAGCATCATTTAGGAAGTTTTCTGATGCTGTATTGGCATTTGGTCTTCATAGATGCCAAACAGACCACTCAGTATTTCACCTACATAGTGATGCAGGTTATATCTTGTTGGTTGTATATGTGGATGATATTGTAATTATTGGGATTGACTCAATTGGAATTTGCTAGCCTGAAACAATTTTTAACTGATCAGTTTCAGACAAAAGACTTGGGAAAACTTAGATACTTTCTTAGAATTGAAGTCGGTAGATCTGAAAAAGGTATTAACCTAGCTCAGAGAAAATATGTACTTGACCTTCTAGAAGAAACTGGCATGTTAGGTGCACGGCTTATTGACACTCCTATGGACCCAAATCTTAAACTCTTGAAAAAGGAAGGGGAGTTGTTTGGAGATCTAGGTCGGTATCAAACACTTGTTCAGAAATTGAATTATGTTACTATCACTAGACCTGATATTTCTCATGCAGTGAGTGTAGCGAGCCAATTTCTACAAATGCCCAGGGGCTCGCATTGCGATGTTGTATTCCATATTCTTTGTTATCTTAAGCAAGCTTCTAGTCTTGGATTGTTGTATAGACTAAATGGACATCTTAGAATTGAAGCCTTTTCAGATGCTGATTGGGCTGGATCTCTTTCGGATAGAAGATTGACTGCTGGATATTGTACCTTTGTGGAAGATAACTTAGTTACATGGAAGAATAAGAAGCAAACAGTAGTAGCTCAGCCTAGTGCAGAAGCTGAATACAGAGCAATGGCTCACACTACTAGTGAGTTGACATGGTTGCAACACTTTCTTCAAGAGATTGGGTTTCTAGCTTCTGTCCTTCTTCAGTTACTTTGTGATAACTAAGTTGCAATGCATATTGCGTCTAATCCTATGTTCCATGAGAGGACTAAACATATTGAGATTGATTGTCACATCATTCAGGATAAGATACTAAGTGGTGATATTTCTACACCCTTTGTAAAGTTTTCTGATCAACTTGTAGATATGTTTACCAAACCATTGTGTTGTAGTCGGTTAAAGCTTATTTGTTTCAAGCTAGATTTATAT
>QEOT01123639.1:0-15410 GCA_003123785.1 Pterocarya stenoptera
TTGGGCAAACAGAGCACTCCCCTTTCATCACATAAGGGACTTGTGCTATGGGGTAACCTCTACATTCCAGGCCAATCATGTTGAGCAATTGAGTCGAGCACCTACGCAACAGGGTACCTCCTAAGTTCTGCTCATAATAGTAGGTGGTTGGGTCTAACAACTCACTTTGTAGGTAACTCTTTGTCCGAAAGAGAGAAGAAAGTAATGCCACCATTGAGTTTAGTATTCAAGCCCTCCAACAGAAAAATTGATTTACACAACAACGTGGAACGCACAACCAAGAAAGGGAAAAAGGCCTTGTAAGCCAAAAGTGGAAGGCATAATAGCCACAGGACAGGAAACATATAGACTAAATCCCATGGTGTAACACCTAGGCCTAAACACTGGCCTAGGCCAGTGAGGATGCCAGCCACTTGAAGAAACCGTGTCGTTCAGTAAATAAAGTTTCTCTTTTAGTTTTCTCTCATTCCCCGTCAGTTTCTTCTTCCTTCTCCACTACACACGTCCTGTTTCCCCCCATTTCACACCCACAGTGCGCCTTACCTCCATTACTACTCTATCTCTCTATATGATCTATAACCTTGAAGTTCTCTCTCGCTCTCTCTCAATCTCCTCCTTCTCCGTAGGTCCGATGCTCATCTCCACGCCGTCAACTTCTGCCTTGCCTGCCGGTAAGCCTTACTCCTCATTTCTCTATTTCTTTTCTCTCTCTCTTCCCTTTAGTGTAGGGCCATCATTGTCCAACTCTATCATAGCCAACCTTTATGTCGTCTGATCCGAAGACCAGACAAACAAGCTCCCCCCTCTCTTGCGTTTCGACTCCTTTATTTGTCCCTCTTAGATCTTTGTCTCTCTCTCTCTGTCAGTCATTCTTCTCTCTCGGATCTTCTTTGTCTCAAGTCTTTTTGCCTCATGTTGCCACATACTACGGTCTACCGATTGTGCCCTGTCTAGGCTTGTCGCACGCCATCCTCAAGTCACTACAATATGGCCCTATGAACAGAGCACCAGCCCTAGTAGAAACTACTTTCCCTAGCCCTATTCTCCTTCACTCCACACATGGCCAAACCACCTAACTCCACTTTTGACCACGAAAAGCACACATGCCATCAGTCATAAAAGACCCAACTCATTGCTAACCTCCATCACACAAAATATCCCCTATTTTCACAGCAACCCAACAACATCTCCATCGCATTTGAGGGTTACTCATGTTGGTCAAAATCATAGAGGTATAACTGACACTTGATTCCTAGAAATTCATGTGTTGTGTTAACTATCTATTTTGTGTTGAGATTGTTGCTTGTGTGGACTGTTGTAATCTGTGGTTGGGAAAAATCTTGTTGTTAGACGCTGACCAAGTGTATGGAAGAGTATAACAGAGTGCTATACAATTGATCTTGGTGGTTGCTTAAAATTTAAGTCTTTATTTTATATGGCATATCTATAAATTATGTGAAGTCATGGTGGGTGGGTTTGTGGTAGTTCTCTTGATGTGATGTTGGGGACTGAGGAAGGAATTGATGATGGGTTGTTTGTGTTAGACATGTTGTAACTATAGGTTGTTTGTGCTTGATTGATATGTCAGAAGTAAGTGGGGGATGTTTGATTGTGGGTGAAGAAGACCTAATAATGTTTGTTTGGTTATTTGGGCATGTTGGTTTGACATGTCAAGGGTAAGTATTATTGTTTATTAGTTTGAAAAGTCGAGTGTAAGTTGTTTTTGAATATGTGGACTATTTGTATAACATGTCGGTAATGAGTTTGTGAACAATAGTGAGCTTGTGATAAATGGTTAAGCGAATACAAGGAGGATTAGTTAATTTTGGGAAGTAGTGAAATTCTTTGTATGTTGTGATGGATTTGTTCATGCTGAATCTGTAGTTCGGGTTATGGATTTTGTTTGTAAAGATAGTTTTGTGCTTGTTTGAGCTTCGTTAGCAAAGTTAGTGTTATGGTTGTTTGGATTATTAACACTTTCATAAATGTGTTCTGGTTTAGGTTTTGATACGGTTAGAGGTTGAACCAAAGGCTTAGATAATTCACTGCAAGAGTCAAGTAAGCAAGATTCCTATGCAAGACTTTGAATAAAAGGAAATGGATTGAGGATGATTTTATGAAAAACATGCACATTTTGCTTTAGAAGAAACTTGATACAACCTTGATTATTTCATCTGCATTACTCATGAAATTTGCATAAAAAGAGAGAAAAAATATTTTGCCATGACTAGTGTAGACATAAACTATATTTGACATTTGATTCTTACTTGTATAAAAAGAGTGAATATGAAATATGAAAATTTTGCATGATTATGAAAATATGATTTTGAATTTATTCGGTACTTTGTTATGATATGATGTGATATCTGAAACCTTTAACATGACATTATGTTTCTATTCTAATCTGACCTTACCACGGATGTGAAAATGTGGCCTCTATTTGGGTTGGTACCAACTTTTCTATTTCTGGTGTACTCACTTTGAAAATAAAGTGGTTTTCTATGTGATCTTTCTTGTATGCGCACTCGAAGCTCCAAGAATAATAAAGGGAAGATTCACATTTTATTTCTGTTGAGTTGGCCGTTGAGGTTTGTACAAACCTATTACGGGGGTTAAACATGGAATTCAATTATGATATGATGATGTTTCAGCTATGCTATGAAGGACTTTTGAATATGAGTATTTTTGAATTGTCGTTCTGATATCTTTGATAACATGTCTTGTTCTACATTCTTATACTGACTTATGTTTACATACAAGTATATGTTCACTGTTTACTGAGTTGTTGATAACTCACCCTTTATTTTTATAATATTTGCAGATATCTTGGATGTTATCAGTTGATGATCAATAATAAGAAGTATGGGCAAGGCTATGTGAGCATAGTGGAATAAGTACAAAGATGGTACTTTGATTTGAGGAGAGTTTTATTCAGTAGTTTAATTTGATTTTGTTTATTGGATATTTTGGAAGGCTAACGTTTGTTTTGAGATTTTGTGATATCTTAGATTAATTATATTGAGGTAGTTGATTTGAAACAATGATTTTTTGTGTCATTGAGAATTTGAGCATATATATTATCTTGATGGGAGATGATTTTAGATACTAGGAAGTAATTTCCTGACCCTATGGATATGGGGCGTTACATGTGTAGATGCAAAAACTTATATGACAAGGGACTTACGTAACAAGTCCACTATAGTACCCATTATTATGCCACTTATCGGTGGCTCATTTCTTAATCTTTAAATATATATATATATATATATATATTAAGTTTGTAAAAGATTTTCCTTATGTTATAGCTGCAGAGTTGGAGGTTTCGGATTGAACTTGACTATATATATATATAGACGCACGAGTTTGAAGGCCTTGTGGTTGAGTCGTCATTGGTTCATATTTCTTGTCATATTGTGGTAATGCTTAGAGGACTTGGAAGTTTGAATTGTAGTTATGTTTTTGTATTTCAATATATCTTATTGCAAAATTTTAATTATTTGATTTATAGTTGCTTTGACTAAACTGTGGGCGGGACTGCTGATTAAGGTTTAATCATATTTTTGGTTTAGAAATTGCTAGTCCGACCTACCATAAAAGACTTTTCATTGTATTGTCTTTATCGCCATTAACTTTTCTATCATTTTATCATTACATTTCAATAAAGAAAAATAACAATTCATGATCTTATTATAGTTATTGACTCTTCTATAGTACTTGTTTAATTTGTTAATGCATAAATTCGCACATAGGTTGAAACGGAGGAAAGAGTCATCCCTGAGACTATGGTGATTTGGGCCTCGATGATGTGGTCTAAAGTCCAAGATAGTAGTTTGGAGCATCAGTATGGTGTTCGTACATATATCCATAGCAATAAATAGTAAAAAATATAGGAAATGTAAATAAGGAATGTAACATACAGATTTATGTGATTCGGCATAGAACCTACGTCAACGGGTTGTTTGGAGAGCAAATCCATTATAATGAGAGTATTTTACAATCTCTTATATCTCACAGTACCATAGGGTCAATGACCCTTTTAGCCTAGAGAATATAATATCTTCGGAACTCTCGCGGTAAGGTTGAAGAAGATCTCTCGGTGATTCAGCATGAGTCACCCAGAAGTTCTCCTATCTATCATCTCTTTCGATCTCAGATCATCTCCCTACTTTGGGTAGGAAAGCTCTCTTTATTGAGGCCTTGGGAGTGATTGGTAAGGAGTGTCAGCTTTTTATCACTTCATCATCTTCTTTTGCATGTCTGAATTCCTTTCTTAATCTCTGTTACATTGTTGTATCTTTTCCATTCCTTCTTTTTCTCTCTTACTTCCTAATGATAGCCTTATGATGGACCGGGTCTACTACGTCTTGGACTTGGTATTTTTACCCCCAACAAGCTCATTTATTTTCTTCATTTCTTAACTCTTCTATTTTGAAATCTTTATATTCTCACCAATTAATTGATGTATGTTGAGCGACATAAAAAGTTTTCATTCCTCAACATTACAAGAATATTCTTGCATTTTAAATTCTTTTGTAATAGAAAATTTAGACAATTAATGCATTATAATTGCATGGATCGACAACTAGTACTTAAAAGTACTAGCTGTGTTAAACTAATACGCGTAGTTTTTGCTAGCTAGCATGGAGGAGAATTACACGTGCACTCTGTGCTACTCAGCTTTACAATATCATGTCCATATAGCAAAATTATGTGGCCTAGAATAAATTAAGAACCTGGGTAATAAATATTTAAGATCGATTACACGAGGGAGTTCCCTCATGGGTTGATGTCATGTTGTAAGATCGATGGCGATATGTTGGTTCTTGATGTATATATAGGAAAATGATAGGGGAGAATGGTGGCCCAATTTAGAGATCAATACTTTGTTTTTCTCTTTCATTAAATGATTAAGCTGAAATTAACTATTAGTGAATTGATGTATATATTTTTAAAAGTATTTAAAGAAATTAAAAAAATATTTAAAAATAAAATAAAATAATAAAAAAGTGCATTTATACTGTCGGTTCAATACATGACACGATTCTCGGTCCCTAGCATATAGGACTGCTAGGGCCAATGTGAGATAGTCCCAAGAGTTTCTACCGAGAATATTGTAGAGTGCACTTTTTCATTTTGTATGTTTTTTCTCAAACATTTTTAAGTCACTTTAAGCATTTAAAAAAACTGAGAAAAACTTATAAATTTATTTAAAAACACTTCCTTAACCAAGTAAAAACAATCTTTTGTTGGGATGCATCCTCATTTCGCATATATATAAATATATATATATATATGTTTCACCCATACAGCAACTCATCACCCCATGACCCCCTCAACGGTCCCCCACCGAGAGGAATGAAAAATGTCCATTTGGTTGAATATAAATTAAATGTCAGAAATGTTTTAAAGTTTATTTTCAATGAGCAAGATAAGCATTAAATTAATCGATGGTACAAATGATGATGATGGTGGCAAACCCCACCAAATACTCCACTATATATATTATTACATAGTCAGAAATGAAAGACAAACGGAAAAAATACGGGACCATGGACCCATATTAATTTTTTGTCATAAAGCCGAAGAAAATGTCTCCACTTGGGGCACTAGTGGGGAGGGGAGCACGCCTACCGGAGGCAACTCATGATGTTCTGTAAGCGCTAGTCAAAACCATATCTACCCAATTGACGTGGTAGATTTGTGCCAGGATCATGTCTCCAGTGTGGTGTCTATGATGTGAACTTAGGACTAAAATATACCCCAAGGAGGATGAGAGAGAGAGAGAGAGTTGAACTCTTTAAAGACCGTTACTAATTGGCCGGTACCCCATGACTCATGTAATGCCTATATGTGTGAGGCAGGGCCCTTCCCAGAAAGGCCCGGGCCCAGGCCCAAGAAAGCATAACCCATATAAGGAAAGACTTAAGCCCAGGGAGGGCAAGCTAGGGGCCCTGGCCCTGGGCTGTTACCGAAAACTAGTATCTCCAACTCGGAAAGACTTTAACACTCGCTCGAAGGAACCAAGTAAAGAGTCCAGGGATTGGCAACTTGTCAAGCTCTATCGCATAACCCCAGGCGGGACATCCAACTACACACGGAAAGTTGCAAGTGCTTGGCCACGTGTTTGGTAGAGCCGAAGCACGCCACAATCATTGCTTGAGTCAGGAACCCAACACGCGACGGCACGTCCCACGTATAGAGGACAGCTCGCTCGCAATCTGACACCTTATAGTGGCAGGAGGGTGGCGGCAAGGCAGACCTAGTACGATGCACGATCTCTCCCAACTACCCAAACTGCGGATTGACACTGTGACCGATAAGGAAGCGAGTGGTGGCAGGTCTGACACTTGACACACCACGACCCCCCTCAGTAACGAAACCCAGATCAGGTATAAATATGAGCCATCCCTTCTACTGGGGGGACACAGACATACATGGATAACTCATCCATCCTTTGCATTTCAGAGCTTTTCTTCATAATATTGTCACTGACTTTGGCATCGGAGCGACTCCGGAGTCTCTTCTCCTTTTAGTTGCAGGCAATGTGAGGTTTGGGCTACGCAAAACTTCTCAGTCTGTAAAACACGATATCAACAGTGGCGCTATCTGTGGGATTTATTTTTCCATAAAAGTGTGTAGTTTGCATGTTGGTAGCAACGTAATCCCAAGCCACAAGGAGGTAAGACTACGAGACGAAAATGATGGAGGCAAGACTCACGAGCATGGAGGAAACCATAATGAAGCTAACGGAGGAGACGGGGTCGCTCTGCCAGGAGAAGGCGACCCTCAGGCTCGTGAATGAAGAACTAGCGGGGGGAGGAGGTCCAAGTGGCAATGAGCATAAGGATTTGAGGCGGGCCCCTACGGACACTGCGGCCGAAGAAGAAAGACGTGAGATGCAACTCAAAATCCGAGAGCTTGGAGCAAATGTGCGGAAATGGAGAAGAAAATAGACACCCCATCCACTGTGGACCAGTTACTCGTCAATTCCGACCTCCCATACAGGAGTCATGGTTGTTCTGCTTTCCCCAAAGTTCAAAGTCCCCCATATGGAAGCGTACGACAGATCCAAAGACCCGCTAGAGCACCTAAAAACATTCAAGGCCTACATAACTTTGCATGGTTTCCCAAGAGAGGTCGCTTGTCGAGCCTTCCCACTAACTCTGAAGGTAGCCTCCTGAGCTTGGTTTGGGTCACTATCATCAGGAAAAATATAGAGCTTCCAGGAGCTCACTCGCCTCTTCATGATGGAGTTCTTGGCCAGTCGTAAGAGAAGACGCCTGGCAGCTTACCTCCTTTTTGTCAAACAATTGGAGGGAGAAAATCTGAAGTCATACCTCTCGCGATTCAATCGGGAGTGCATGACCATAGATGACTAGGACAAGAAAATCACGTTGATGGCACTCCTGGGAGGAATCTAGCCACTGAATCCATTTATGTCCTAAATAGCACGAAAAACCCCCACCACACTAAGGGAATTCATGGACCCAGCATATGGGTTCATAAATGGTGAAGACACCCTCGAGGCCCTGACTGCCCCACGACGGTCCAAGGTAGAGCAGGCTAGCCTGAAGGCATCGGGGCAGCGACCCAACTGCGACCGTGGAGGGGAGATGATGGGAGTGTCGAATGCAAAGAGAATGAGAGAAGCACCAACTCAGTCCCCGGGGCTGGGCCACACCCACACAAACTTAGCAGTAGAGGGGCTGGACCACACCCACACAAACTTAGAAGTAGTGGAGAATCGCTCGTATTGTGAGTATCACATGAACAACCAGCACAGCACCCGGGATTGCTATGCCCTAAAGAGCTAGGGGTATAATCGGTCCGTTTTGGTCTGGTTTTGCATTTTCAAGAACTGATTCCGTATCGGTCACCCCTCTAAATTGGTACTTCCAGTTTTACCGATTCCGGTCCGGTTCGGTCAAGTTTTTCAATTTTAATATACTATATACTATATTATATAATATATATAATAGTATATTATAGTATATAATACTATAGTGATAAGATATTGTAGTATATGATAATATATAGTGATATAGTATTAGTATAACTATTAAGATAATAGACTATCGTGATGTAAGATTTTAAATTTAATATTATATTAATTAATAATTTATCATATAATACAAAACTATTTTATATACAATTATATATTATATATAAAAATGATATATAATATAAAAAATTATAATATATATTGAACCGGTCCGGTTCGGATTTAGAAAAAGAAAAATCAGAACCAAACTAGTTTTAAGAAAAATAAAATCGGTAGTAGACCGAATCAAACTTGGTATAGGACCAAACCCACCGGTTCGGTCCGGTCCCGTCCGGTTACCGGTTTGGTTTTTTACACCCCGATGTCTAGCTATGATGTGAACTTAGGACTAAAATATACCCCAAGGAGGACGAGAAGGAGGGAAAGTGAGTGAGAGAGAGAGAGAGAGAGAGAGAGAGAGAGGGACAATTGAACAACTTCTCTGAAAGAAAAGATGATGAATGTTTTCACCAAAATTTGTAGAGAAAATGACAAGACAATTATTTTATGGACAATAATATACCAGCAATTATACTATAATTTCTTATAAAAAAAAGTTATATTACAACTCAACTACTTCTACATATTAAAATATTAATATTTTTTAGTTTAATTCAAAGTTTCTATACTTGTAAATAAAATAATAACTTTTTTATACTTAAATGTAAACAAATTGTAGTATAATTGTTCTCATATCATTTTTCTTATTTTACAACTTTTACATAATTTTTTAATAAAATACTCTTGTTTAATTTTCCAAATTAAAACCCATCAAAGTCAAATAACATTCAAATTGTTTCGAAAACTAATAATATTTTACTAAAAAATTATATAAAAATGATAAAATAGTTGTTTTTGTACGTTTTTTTTTTTTTATTAATTATAATTTATCACGTACAAGTGTCCAAGACATGGGATTCAGAGAACTAGGGGTGTATCTGGTCCGGTCTGGTCCGATCCAGTTTTGGACAAAATCTTGGACTGAATCGGTATGACTGGATTTGTATTTTTCAAAACCGATTACGCACCGATTACCCTCCTAAACTGGTACTTCCGGTTTTACAGGTTTCCGGTCTGGTCCGATCTGGTTTTTCAATTTTTTTTAAATGTAAGTTTGACATTTTGTCATTAAAAATATGTTTAAAAAAATTGCTTTAAAAAAATCTGTTATACTTTTATTATTCTATACTAGACTATTAGTATAAGTTATAAGCTTATATATTAGTATAGCTATATAAATTATTAGACTATATAATAATATTAATATTAGACTATTAGTATAACTATATATTAGTATATATTGGTATTAGTGATAAACTATATATTGGTATAGCTATATAATACATGATCAATTACATTTTCATTTTTAAGATTAAACTACTATCTTATAATAACATTATCTTATATATAATTATATTAATAGTATATGATCAAACAAATTACAAATGTTCATATTTAAAATTAACATTTTATGTTATATTTTATAAATTATAATATGAAATTATTTCATATGTGATATATAATTGTATATAAAAATTGCACATATAATTATACATTATATATAAAAATTATATATTAATATATATAAACTATTTTGTATAATTATAATTTTGTATAAAACTTATATATAAAATATTATTTTTTATCAACCGGTCCGGTCCGGAAAATCCAAAAACTGGAACCAGACCGGTTCTGGCCAGTTTATGAATTATAAGAACCGGTTCAAAACCGGTAAAATCGGTTTGGTCCGGTCCAGTTGGGACCTGTTTACCAGTTTTCCAGTTTAAATTTACACCCCTACAAAGAACCACCGAACCATTATGTTAGGTTTGAGGGCTTCTCACCGTAATTCAAATTTCATGGAACTCCCCCGGGTCCTCCCCATGACGTTCCCATATCCTCCCCAATGCTTCTTGTTATTTCCAGATATCATGGTCAATTATCGACGTTGCGGTGCGGGTAATCCCTGTTCAGGTGTTAATGCTTGCCATATGAGTTTACCAGCCGATTTGAGCAGGCTACTAATTATAAAAGTTGGGCGCTTCAACTCAACAACAAAGAAAATGCTACCAAGCCATTTGAGTTTACCGCTCATATGAACCACTTGATCATCAAGTAGTGCCACGTGATACTGCCATGTCATTTAAGGAAAAAAAAAAAAAAACGTAACACGACTCATATTGTTTTTTCAATTATGCGGCTATCTTATCTTTAGATTGGTTCTATTTTTTTTATTTTTTATTAATAGCAATGACTATCAAAAAAGGGTCAATCAACTGCAAGTATAAATGAAATTTAGGGGTCATGATTTTGGATAAAGGGAGATTGATCGAAAATCCTGACAACTTTACTTCTTTTTTATTTTTCTTTTTTTATTTATTTTTTATTTTTTTATTTTTATGGAAATAGATTTTATTTCATTCAATGAATCCCAAAGTTTCATTTGTGACTTATCAATACTGGGAAAAAATCTAGACTACAAGTCAACCTACGCATTTGCTTTGGAGCATCCCCATATATAAATTTCTTTATGACGGACTTTATCTTAACTTTTATTAACTCTCTCTAAACAAACTAGGTTTGTCTAAGAGAATAGCGCTCTATAAAAACAGAGCTAAACGACTTCTCTCCAAAAGAAGAGAAGTGCTATCACCTTCCGTCCTCCCTATGAGAATAAGTCCTATCACACCTATTATGAAATTTCGCAAGTGCACGAAATCGTACCAAGTAATATAATGATAAGAAATATGTCGAACCTACGAGGACTATTTACCTATTAACTATATATTGAAATTGTTTTAATTCTAAGTTATTTGAAAATCAAGAAAGTTGTGGATTTTGAATTTGAAAAACAACAACAAATTAAATTAAATCAACAAATGAAGAATTGACCAAACACATGAAAAGAAGAAGATTTCACCCAAGAAAAAAACACTAAGGCATCCGACTCACCTAACCAATCCAATCCCAAATCCTAACCATGTAATCAATCAATTATCATCTTATTTGATGGAAAAATATTCTAACTTATCTAAGACCCTCTATCGAGTAGAATTAGAATTACTCAACATACGATAACCCGCGATATGTCTATGCGAATTTAAAAGCATTTGAGCACATTAAGATTAATAATATTTCACATAAAAGCCGCTCAAATCACGTTGACACATTCTTGTCTTTCATTCAATTCATGGCATACATCATATGAAGCTAAACTACATGCATCATCTCTCGAATTAACATGCACAACAAATCATTCAACTATTGGCCAAATAATTGAAAGCATTAAACTCAATTATGTATACTCAAAAGGAATGATAAAATTATGATCACATAGAAATAAGATTCGAGATTTTCATGAAGAGATTACATTGTAGCCTTAGCAATAGAAATTAGTTCATAATAGACTCAAAACAAACCATAATAATTCTGAAATTCATAATGAAATTATACAAAGAAAAGATGAAAGAGTTAAGAAGGAAACTCTATGTAGATCGAGAATCTCTATTGTTGATGAACTCCAATTCTGCAGATTTTCGACCTCCTACTTGAAGCGTTGTTTCCTCTCTGAAGATGTCTATTTTTGGCTCTGGCTTAAACATGAAAGTTGTAGGGTTTTATCTCTATTTTCCGTAGACACCAATATTTCCCTTGAGTTGTCTTCAAGAAGTTATGTTCCAAATACTGAAGGGTATTCCAGGAATTCGGCAGTTTTGTGACTTTTGACTTGTTGCGCCCTTTCTGCCTACTAGATTTTCGTTTTCAGCCAAGGCTTTAACACAAAGGTTCTAGGATTTTCTCTTGGCTTTCTTTAGACACCGAAATTACGCTTATTGGAGTTGTATATAAAAAGTTATTCCCCAAATACTGAAGGGTATTCCAGGAATTCAGCAGTTTTGCCACTTTTGACTTGATGCGCCCTTTCCGCCATTTAGATGTTTGTTTTCGGCCAAGGCTTTGACACAAAAGTTCTGGAGTTTGCTCTTGGCTTTCTGTAGACACCAAAATTACCCTTATTAGAGTTGTCTAGAAAACGTTATCCTTCAAATACCGAAGGATACTTTAGGAATTACGAGAAATGAAAGTTTCCTATTCTTTTGATAACTTCTTCAATTTCCACAACTCCTTCAATTTATTTATTCTTAAAAAAAAAAAACCTCTAATAAATAAGAAAATTAAACACAAACTTGTATAAAATTAAGAGTAAAAGTATGACAAAACTTGTATAGAAATTAAGTACATCAACACCGTCTCCTCCTAAAGGAAGAACGTGACTCTACTACTATGGACATCAAAATAGTCCAATAGCCTATTTCTATTTATTAATGATTAAAACAAAACATCCAAATTGTAATTACATAGAGTCTGGAAAAACCAAAAGTGAGCTGGAGAAAACCAAAATGAAAACCATCAGTGGCGCGTGCATGACACGCGCCACATTGGGGAGGAGCCATTCGTCCAGTCAAGACGTTGCTGGAGTCACTGGACCCTGAGCTACCGCGCATGACGTCAACAGAGGATGAGTCGCAACGGTTTGAAAATAACCAACGCGTTTCCTTTAAATTGAGTTGCCATCATGATAAACTAATTAATATGGTCATAATAAGAGAATAATGAGGTTTATGTTCTTTTTAAAAAACAATGTGATATGGCAGTGCCACATGGCACTGTCAAGTCAAGCAATCTATCCGAGCAGTAAACTCAGATGACCGAGTAGCAACACCCCGGTCTCCAATTACAATTATCTCCCAATTCTTATAGCCTTGCATGACACGCGCCACATTGGGGAGGAGCCATTTGGCCAGTCAAGACGTTGCTGGATTCACTGGACCCTAAGCTACCGTGCATGACATCGACGAAGGATGAGTCACGACAGTTTGAAAAAAACCAATGCGTTTCCTTTAAATCGCGTTGCCATCATGATAAACTAATTAATATGGTCATAATAATAGAAAAATGAGGTTTATGTTCTTTTTTTTAAAAAAAAAGTGATATGGCAGTGCCACAATATGGCACTGTCAAGTCAAGCAATCTATTCAAGTAGTAAACTCAGATGACCGAGTAGCAACAGCCCGGTCTCCAATTACAATTATCTCCCAATTCTTATAGCCTTCTTACAATCTTTCCTTAATTTAATGCGTGATTTTTTGTTTTCGGATTTTTTTCAAGGGAAAATGTTATCATTCATTTATCATAGAAGCTTACATCCATGACCGGATACATTCTAATATGTCCCCATATCAAATATGACGTCATAAATCAAAATAATGCATTTAGAGCTCCACCAGTACACTATTTCCTTTTGTGTTTGGTCTAGTCTTCATTATTTCTGATACTCTCTATAGACAAACGTCTAAGAGACAACACTCTCTGCCTAAACAGAGACTCAACCTCACCCTTCATAGAAAGAGATGACTCAGCCTCTATAGACAAACATCTGAGCTAGAGATGAACTATTTTTTGTTATTTTAATTAACAATAAGTGAACCAAAAAGGAAAGCAGTAAGATAAATGCAAAAAATGACGGATTACAGTTTGGACCAACTCTGGTAAACTTCGGAATATGTGATGGCTAGTGAAGGCAACACAGTTATCTCTTTTTAGTCATAAAGGTCAAATCTGAAAGGTCTGGAGGTGCTGAGTCCAGTGATTTGGCGCAAATGTCAAGAAGATCTGAAACGTTAAACATGTTTTTAATTTTCTTTCTTGGCTTTAGAATTTTATCAATTAGTTTTCTTCCTTACACATATGACATACGTTATCTCATGGAAATGCTTACGCACATGGCCAATTAAAAACAAAACAAAACAAAAAAAAACCAATTCAAAAATTGAAGTAGCAAACTATATATATAAATATATATATATATATATATATATTTAGGACAATGCTAGGGTGCACACCAAATGTGTACCCCAAATATGCACACTAGTACAAATACGTTTTTTTGTTTTTCTTTAAGTATTTTTTAAACATCCTTAACAATTAAGAAAAAATAAAATAAATAAAATAAAAATATATGAGTGGACACATTTGGTGGACATATTTGAGAGTTATATTATGATTTTCCATATATATATAATATAATATAAAAATAAATGTGTAAAAATAGATGCAGCACAAAATCGAAACAATGAAAATAAAACCTAAAAATTTTTAAAGATGGTTAGTAATGGGTATCCCATGATCCATGTCGTATTTATATGTGTGGGGAGTTACAAGAAGTTAATTAATTCTCTACTATTGGCAGTTAATTAACTCCCCACTACTGGTAGTTAATTAACTTTTAGGAAAATTGATTAACCACCCCATCAGAAAACTTTTTAGATGAAAGTTTTACTTATGTTAGTTTGAAGAGTGTGGAAAAATTGAAATGACAAAAAGAGCCCCATCCTCTCTCTCTACAGTTTCTTAGAGCAAACATCTTAAACTCTTAATTTTGAAGTCTGGAAATATTTTAGACAACTCTAGTAGCCTCATAAGTGAAGTAGATGTATAATCATAATAATTTGACATGGGCTGTAAGACGAGCAAAGATATGGGCTTGTGGGAATTTTGTTATGCTTGGAGTAATTCGAAATAACTTTATCTAACATTGGTATCAAAGACTCTATCCACTGAAACATCATGAATTCCATTTTAATTGGATGTTTGAGTTCATTACCCTTTTTTTTTATTATTAAAATGGATAAAGTTGATATTGGCAATTTGTTGTGCTCATGTGTAATGTATATATTTATTTTTATGTAGATTGAAAAGTTATAGCTTATAAGTACATCAGTGACGTGGCATCCCTAATTATTTATTATTGTCATGAAGATTTGTAGTAGGATTTGTTTTAGAAATGTAAGATTTGGAATGTAATTTTATTATTGAGCCCATGTAAAGAAATATGTTTCACATCTATTGATATACTTTAATGTCACCTTAACATGATGCACCAAATTACTAGTGGTAGAACCAAGAACTTTTATAAGCGGGGCCAACTTTTCTATTGTGTGACACATTATTATAAAATAAAATAAAAAACTCAAAAATCATCAAAATATAACTACATATAAAATTAGATCTCAATAATTTGTTAGATATACATAGAATTAAAATTCTAAAAAATACAATTTATTATAGGTTTCAAATTTCTAACGATAATATTTCATGGAATAATATTAATCCATTATTACTTTTATAATAAAATATTTAGAATTTATTTTCTTCATAGAAACTATCAAGTAATCTTTTAAAATGTCATCAACTTTCATCTAGTATGTAAGCTAGTTTATCAAGTTTCATGCAAAATCTAAATATTTTGTGTCACATTAAGCATATAATGCTATAATTGTATTGTCTGTTTATAATTTTTTTTTTTTTT
>QEOT01123639.1:16391-50673 GCA_003123785.1 Pterocarya stenoptera
TTTTTTTTTTTTTTACTCAATGAAGTCTAGAGGATAAAACCTCTCAACTATTTTTCATTTAAATCATCAACCTTAAATGACTTTACTTGTTCACTTTGAATTCCATATTAAGAAGTCTAATAGTGTATAACAAAAAAAAACTTGGAGATCCATATTAATAAGTTTATTATTTTTCCTAAATTTAGTTTTAATTTAATTTTGGTGAGGCAACATCCTTGAAAATAAATAATATGTAAAAATTATACAAAATTTTGGAACTATAAGAAAAAAATTGAAGAAAGACATTTTTAGGTATATTGAAATTTTCAGAAATTTTAAAGAACATATGAGGATTGTAAATTTTTTTGAGGGGGCCATTTGTTATATTTATAGAATTATAAATAAAATATAGGATATATTTTAAATTTTTTAAAAACTTTGGGGGGGCCATGGCCCCCCTTAGACATAAGGTAGGTCCGCCACTGCAAATTACTAATGGGGATTTGGTTGTAACCTATGCGCAATGTGTTTACCGCAACAATTATGGATCTTTCTTATTTGATGAATGAATTATATTTGCATAAGTTACAAGTTTTTAAAACTCATCTGTATATTTTTTTTTTCAAGATTTAGATGTGAAATTTTGACTTATATAGTCGAAGATGATTACTAGTTTTTTTGAGAAATTTTCGATCTCACCATGTAGGAAGGAATTTCATGGTCTAGTCAGATTTTGGAATAAAATTGAATGTGTGCTAATTCAATCTTGCACAATGAATGTAGTGATAATATGGCCACTAAGAACGTAGTTGTTGACCTTACTAAAGGAGAGAAATTGGATAGGACCAACTATGACAAATAGCATAGGAAAATCCAATATCTGCTTAATGAAGAGGAAGTTCTAGAAAATTTGTTCCACCTTATAATACTACTACCTATGGAAGGGAATACAGTCCAACATCGTCATGATATAGAATCCCATCAGGCCTGGGAAAGAACGATTCGTGCATGCGCTTACCATGCTTACTAGCATGCACAATAATCTTATTGGAGAGTTTGAGAACTACCCAACTAGCCAAGATATGTGGAATTATCTGAAAATTACTTATAGGGAGATATTAGCTACTAGGCTCCATGCACGTACTTTAAGGTTTGAGAAGTATGTTATGAATCTTGAACATACCATAACTGAGCATTTAAGGCCGATGTCTGATTTGATTTGTGATCTAAAGGCTACTGGCAATAATCTCACTGATGAACAACAAGTTACTGCTAGGATATGATATTTGCTCGAGTCAACATGGGAGCAAATGAAGGTCGTTTTGACACATGGTGAGAATATTAAGACTTTTGCTGATATATCTCGTCATTTAAATCTAAAGGGGAGTGTACAGATGCACACCATAATACTCATACTGTTGCCCAAGCAGGGAAGCGCAAGACATTCAAGCCTAAGTGTAAGCAACATGGGAGATTAGCTAGAGCGGTAAATAGTTTTGGGCCACAAGATGAGAAAGTAGCGAACTCCATAGAGGAAAGCGCATTGGCAAGGACAAGTCCAAACTGAAGTGTTATAACTATAGAAAAGTGAGATACTTTACTCGTGAGTGCATTGAGGCAAAGAATGTATCCACTAAACACAACTCTCTCATTACTCATGTTTGTTTTCATATTTTTGTTGCTCACACAAACCTTAAATAGATTGTAGACACAGGAATAACCAAATATGTAGCTCGAGATCGATTTGGGTTCATAGATTATAGAAGAATACCAACTAGCGAACAATACGCTATATTATGTGACAGAACTTGTGAGGAAGTGCTTGGAGTTGGCACCTACCAACTCAAGATGCGTCTAGGACGCTTATTACTTCTTCATGTTGTGCCTTATGAACCTGGTGTTCAATCTAATCTATTTTCAGCTGTTTCAATGTGGAACTTGATTTTACCTTTCACTTTGATAGCCATTCACTAGAATTTTATTTGGATAGAGTTTCGTAAAGACATGATTTTCTTTCATCTTGATAGGGCTTTGCATAGACATGATTTTCTTTCGAATGTTTTCTTTATGTTGGATTTAGATAATTCAACATTTTCTTTATGGCTTAAAATGATGCTGATGTTGTTTTTAATACGTTGCAATGACATGCTAGACTAGACCACGTATGAAAAGATAAAATGACTAGACTAGCTAGAGAAGGCTTATTGGGGTCTGTCACTAATATAAGCCTACCTGTGTGTGAGCCCTATTTATCTGGGAAAGCCTATAGGAAGCCTTTTGGAAAGGTTCCTAGGGTATCTTATCCTTTACAACTAGTCCATTTTAACATATGTGAACCTATGAATGTGAAGGTATGCCATGGAGCCTCTCATTCTCTCAAATTTATAGACGCCTACTCATGTTTCAATTATGTCTATCTGATCTCTCATCGCTTTGAAGCATTGGACTACTTCAAAAAGAATCAGAAATAATGAATTTTGAAATTCTATAAGCCGATCGGGGTTATGAGTATTTGTTTGAAGAGTTTTAGAGATTATGTGAGCAGACCTCATTCTTTGTTATCAAAGTAGATACATGAGACAGAAAGGTTATAGTGATGCTAATTGCGCTAGTGATGAAGATGAGCGTAAACCCACGACGGGTTACAAGTTTATGTTTAGTGTGGGATCTATTTCTTAGTATAGCTAGAAACAATCATGCATTGCTTTGTCCACAATGGAGTCAAAGTACGCTGTTTGTTTAGCAGCTATACAAGAGACTGTTTGTTTGATGAGATTTTTCCAACACCTAGATGTTACAGCTTTGAAGATGAAGTTACTAATATGTACAATGATAGTATGACAACTTTGGCATATGCCACGGACCCAAAATACCAAATATCAAACCAAACACATAAATATTCAATTTCACTATATTTGAGATGTTATTATGCGAGGTGAGGTGATCCTACAACGTATCTCTACTAGCAATATGGTATTCTTTTACTAAGACTACTAATAGAAATATTTTCCAAACTCATGTCAGGAGCTTGGGACTTCATCAAATTTGATATATGTTGTATTAAAGATACTTTAGTCTTTATGTACATTTGACACTATTAGTATCTATTGCATTGGTAAGATTATTGTATTTATCTCATAGTATAAGTTAATTGATACTAAGTGAAAAGCATACATATAGAGATGCCACTAGGCAAAGATCGATCCACTTATATAGATGATCACCTTGGCGCTTGAATAATGAGCAAGAAGAGACAAATTAATTACTTTAGTGCTTGGAAAGCAAGCAAATAAACATCCTGATGCTTTAGAAGCATTGAAGATAAATCGAAAGAATGTCATCTTAGCTTGGCTAAGATGAGACTTACAAGAGTTGTACATTAGGTACTTGCACAACTTCATGAAGCATAATTAAAGCGGAACAATAGATCTTAGGTAGGCACTAGATGAGCAACTGTGCAAAGAAACTCAAGTTGGGTAGTTGTATGCCGACTAGACTAAGATTTCTATAACGTTTAAATGTGATAAGCCCAATTGAGTGGGCGTTTTACCGTAACTTACATTTCATATTGTATATGCTACAGATGACCATATAAGAGAGTGATTGGATAGGTCCCTGCTCCATCACTAATTGATCAATAGACGATCTATTCATATGCTTTTGATCCTGGAACTATGTCATGAGATAAAAACTTGATGTCGCTACTTTAGCATATTATCTCAGGGTCACGAATAATACGGTCTCTCGGAGCTTGTCTAAGAAATTGGTTAAGCCTAATTGAATTGACATAAGTTTCTAGAGAAGGTTATTTGGATTTTTACTTATTATTTTATAACTCATAGCCTGGACAATTATGTCGATATGACTCAATATGTTTTGGATGGAAATAGACTTCATTTCGTTCAATGAAACTAAAGTTCTAGTTGTGACTAGTCAATACAGGAAAAAATTCAGATTACAAACCAAACTACTCATTTGTTTGGGGCTCCCCCACCCACAAATTTCTTTGTAGTGGACATTTTTTAACTTCTAAAAACTCTCTCCAAACACAGAGAAAGCGCTTTATAAAAACAGAACTAAAAGACTCACTTCCAAAGGAAGAGAGGTATTAACACATTTCGTCCTCCCAAGCAGGAGGAGTAATCACCCACCATTATCCAAAGGAGGAGTGGGACGCTACTACTATGGACACCAATCTAATAACCTATTTATTTTTATTTTTAATCTAAAATAAAACAACATACCTACAAATACATAGAAAATACAAACAAAAAGAAACACATGGACTGAAGAAAAACACTGGCAATGGGGCTGAAAAAAACACATGGGCCCAGTCTAAACAAAAATAGGCCCAGCCTGTTTGCAAGTGGGAGCGCATCCCTTAAGGCTTCATCATTTTCATTATCGCCACCCCCTCCTACCCCTTCCTTTTTTTTTTCCTGCGTCTTTCTCCTTTGCCCATGACCCCCTCCCTTCTTCATTTTTATTTTTCCTCTTCTGCGTTTGCCGCCCACCTCCTCCATACAAGCACCAACTTCGAGTTTCCCCTCCACCTACGCACAAGTACCGGCCTTCGCATGAGCACCGACTTCCTCTACCTACTGAAGTTCACTGCGCCCCGGCCATAGCTTTGTCATATATATACCTTAATGCAACCATCCCTCTCACCCAACTTTGCCCCAAATGGCACACTAAAGCTCAGTCCGACATGCCTGCTTCTTGGTCCACCGCGCAGGCGGCTCATCTCCTCATTGTTTGGTAGCATGCTTCGGTTAGGCTGGGCCGATCTGCTTATGCCATCGTTCTCCTTCGTGGTGGTCTGGTCATGCCGCCGTTCTCCTCCATGGTGCTCTGCTCATATCAAACTGGGATCACCAGCAAGTGTTCCTCCTTTATTAGACCTAAAACAAAAACACACTAAACATAAAAACAAAACATAGACTTGAAAGAATGGGCAGGAAGGAAGTGAGGGAGGAGGAGCCAAAGCTCCCACCCCCCTCAAGCTAGTTTTGGATTGGGAGAGTTTTTAGAGAGAAGTTGGAGGTTCTCTCTCTAAAGTTGGACCGTATGACTCGATATAATCATGCACATATTATACAATGCAAGGTCAAGAATCGCTTTGAGTTATAAACTCATGAGAGATTAAAGACCCTTGACCTAGTGAAATCAATAGTATGGGGCATAGATGAGATGTTATGAGTGATGTACTATGTTAATAAAATGGTGAGTTAATATAGTACTACTACCCATTTGCTTCTCATCAGGTCACAAGCTTTTTTTTTGTATGCGGGATAATTGATTGATAGATCAGGATGAGATTGTTAATGGCCATGACACCCATTGTAAAAAAGTGGGAGATGTTAGTAATGGTACTCCATGATCCATGTAGTATCCACATGGATGTTGAGCTACAAGCTGTTAATTAACTACTCACCACTAGCAGTTAATTAACTCCCCACCACTGGTAGTTAACACCATCATGAAATTCTTTAAATGAGAGTTTTACATCCATTGCAACCACCAATAAATTCTTTAAATGTTAATGTGTGTTTTGTAACCACCAGGCCGGAAATGAAGAAATAGTCATTCCCGGCCCACGATGAAGGTGTAATCACAACAACTTGGCATGGGTTGTAAGACTAGCAAAGCTACGGGCTTGTGAAAATTTCGCTCCTCTTAAGATAATTCGAATTAATCTTATCTAATAAAGACAAAGATGTGTAAGAAACATGAATTGAAAAAATGAAAAAAAAAATTCAAAATGGACACCCTCCTCTCTTTGAACCAAAGCATTGCGTAGGTGGCGTAACCAAAGTTTTGAATTCCATTCTAGCTGAGGTACTGGAATGGAATATTTTGGTACCGGTAGTTTTGATGTACCGTTTCAGGATAATTGTTATATGGATATTCTATATATATATACACACACACAATTATATATTAAAGAAAATCATATTCAGCATAATATCAATACAAGTCTTAAATATATATATATATATAATTGAAAAACTCATTAATACTTCTCAATAAAAGTCTTAAAAAACACACACACACACACACATATATATATATATGATAAACTAAATAATACTTTTAAGTTGTCAATCCAACTGTCCAATAAATAATCACTCATCTCTATCTAGCATAAATAAGAATCAAAGTTCGAAACGTTAATCAAAACTTTTTCATCACAATTACCACCATCGTCATCAACATCAGCATGGTATTGACTGGTCAATTTACCATTTTCTGGCCAGTTTATCATTATGGCTTTTTTTTTCTCATCTTCTTTCTAAAAAATAATTGATGGGATGCTTTTGAAATAAAATAAGTGACCATGCAGAATATCTAAGATGAGAAAACAACAGAACATGAATTTAAAGGATACAGAAAACACATAAAATAAAAAATAAAAATGGCAGGGCTAGTTATCACAGGTTGTAAATTGTTATAGAAAAAAGATGTATTGACAAAACTACGGCTGAAATGGGAATGAAAATTTCACACAACTAACTCGACAAGATTGGAAAATGGTCAAACTGGCCCTACCCCAAATTAAATAACATAAATCCCTTTCAATTTGCTATGGAGCTTATCTAGTCTCTTATTGCAACCAACAAACTACAGAACCCTTTTTTCCCCTACATATGATAACTTATATTAATGGGATATGTAAATTTTTCATGAGCATAGAGCAGGGAACGACAAAAGTGAGTCAAAGTGAGTCGCTCTGCATTTTTCAAGATGTACATCGTGCTGGAAGAAGGTATTTGAAATGAGCAGAGAGAGATGGAAGAAGGTAATTTCAGTACCATGAACGCAATCCTTGGCATGGGCAAACTGTCTAGAAAATGGACCCATTACTAATAATGAATTCTGTTACGAAAATTGAATCCCACGTGAACAAAGCCAAAATGTTTAATTTAAAAATTGAGTCCCACTCACCAAAAAATGGACCCTTCACTGATTATTAATGGATGAGCATTTTAGGCATAGATAGAGCAAGAAATGATTTTCTATATTCAAATATACGATAACCAATAGCAAAATAGTTCCAGTTTCATAAACAAAATTTCGGCCTACAATAATAACTCCATTTGAACAGAAATGCTTACAGGAGAACTGTTAATGCCTAATTTTGCACAACAGACCAAAAAGGAGGAAAGAGTCATCCCCGACTCATGAGATGATTTGGATTTCGATACGATTTTCTTCACATTCATCCATATGATAAATAATAAATAAGCGAATAAAAGTAAATAAAGAGAGACATAGAGATATATGTGGTTTGGCATAATGTTTATGTCCACGGGTTATTTGATGGCGAAATCCACTATAATGAGGCTTTTACAATCTCTCATGGTCTCACATATCTTTTAATACAATAGGGGAATTTATGGAAGATTATTTGGAGTCGCTATGTGTGGTGGAGCTTGGGCATAGGGAGTTTCAGAGCTTGTGGAGAGTTTATGGAGAGTTCGGCTGTTTTGTGGGGAATCCCTTCATATCTATAGAGGTCCAACTTACCTTGTGAAACATTTTCCTGTTAGAAGTCTCAGTCCTTTTCCTTTTAGGTGTCTGAATCACTTTCTTCTTAGGAGTCTAAATTCCTTTTCCTTTTAGGTGTCTGATTCAGTTTCCTCTTAAGACTCTGAATTACTTTCCTTTTAGGAATCCGAATCCCTTTCCTTTTAAGAGTTTGAGTCAACTTGTCATATCTCTTCTTAGCTTGATTTATGGCCTTATCTTGAGGCTAAATTATAGGATGTTGATTTGACCCATTCAGATGCCCGCAATTCTTAAGGACAATTTGTTGGACAAGGAGACCTTGAGAATCTTCAAGTAAAAAATCTGCAGAATAAATTTAAAAATTAACCCCTAGTTTCCTGTCTGGTCCCTGGTTTTCTATTTGTTTCTTGATTTTTGTTTGTTTTGTGCTTAGTAGTGAGGAGCTTAACTTGGGGAGATAGGCAAGAGGTGTACTCGACTGCAATAGGTGTGAACGTGGAGCTCTACTTTGGCTGGAGATGTACTCAACAGTGGTAGTGGTGAGAGTATGGAGCTCGATTTTGAGTTTGTTTCTTTGTGTAGATATTTGCCATGAGAGGATGTTTATTGTTAGAGAAGAGTGCATATTTTCAGGATTGGTTCTTTGTGTGTATTTTTGTGATCGTTTTTGCTTTTGTTGATAGTAGTAGATTTTCTACCCCTCAGTGTAAATTTCTCTTGTTGTTCTCATTTTGTTGTTGGTCTTTGTTGGTAGTAACTTGCACTTAAGTGGTCAGGGAGCCTATCGACCGACCAGATCCATATTAGGTGGTTGTTGAGCCCATTGACTCACTCTCGAAGGACACTTGTGTGAGGCGGTTGTAGAGCTTAATAGCTTGTTCCTAAAGGTAACCCACTCGAGGCAGTTGTAGAGCTTGGTGGCTCATTCTTAAAGGTAACCCGCTCAAGGCAGTTGTAGAGCTTGGTGGCTCATTCCTGAAGTTATCCCGCTCGAGGCTATTGTAGCACGAGTATAAACACTTGGTGTTTGCTGGAGAAGATACTGTGCTTGTACGACTGTTCATGAGAGAGGTCAGGCAGTCCAGAGATTTTTCCGCCTGTTAGGTGCTTGGGGAGGTTGGGTGGTCCCTGACCTTTCCTGCTTGTTGATTTGTATCGCGAGTGTTTACTTGACCTTTGGTGGCTAATTTATTAGGTGGCTAACTTATTAGGTGCATCACGAGTGTGTACTTGGCCTTTCATGGCTAACTGTAGAGGTAGGGCAGTCGCAGACCTTTTCTGCCTATTGAGTTGCACCGTGAGTGTGTACTTGACCTTTGGTGGCTAACCGTTGAGTGGGTCGTAGGGTCTTCTAACCTCCATGACTTTTGGTTGCCCCGTGAGTGTATACTCGTCCTTGGTGGCTAACAGTTGGGTACACTGCAAGTGTGTACTCGACCTTTGGTGGCTAACTGTTGAGTGGGTCGTGGGGTTTTGTGACCTTCATGCCCTTATTGGTTGTCCCGAGAGTGTATACTCGTCCTTTGGTGGCTAACTGTTGAGTGCACTGTGATTGTGTACTCGACTTTTGGTGACTAACTGTTGAGTTGGTCATGGGGCTTCTAACCTCCACGCCCATGTTGGTTGTTCCACGAGTGTATACTTGTGCTTTGGTGGCTAATTGTTAGGTGCAATGCTATTGTATACTCAACTTTTGGTGGCTAACCGTTGAGTGGGTTGTGGGGTCTTCTGACCTCCATGCACTTGTTCGTTCTCCCATGAGTGTATACTTATTCTTTGGTGGCTAATTGTTAAGAGGGTGCTCAACCACATTGTTGTGGCAGGAGGCTGAATTTGACCATCCTGAGATGTTTTCACCTGAAACCAAATAGGTTATTCTTATACAAATTACAAGTTTGAGATTTGAAACCAAATCCATTCCGCTAAAGTGTGGTGAAGGCTGGTGACATGTGGGAGATGCCTGCAGGCAATCATGCTTTTGCATTGATGAAGGCCTCCACGGGTCGTGATAGAACCACATATGCTTTTCATGGAGACCTTGGTCTGGTTACATGGTGGAGATGTCGGTTCTGTTGCTCACCGGGAGGCATTGGCCTGGTTGCTCGCCGAGGGGCACGGGTCTTGTTGCCCTCCAAGGGGCATGGGTCTTGTTGCTCGCCAAGGGGTATTGGCCTTGTTGCTCGCCAAGGGGTATTGGCCTTGTTGCTCGCCGAGGGGTATTGGCCTGGTTGCTTTCTAAGGGGCTTTAGCCTGGTTGCTCGCCAAGAGGCATTGGCCTGGTTGCTCGCGAAGGGGCTCAGGTCTTGTTGCTCACCAAAGGGTGTTGGCCTTGTTGCTCGCCAAGGGGCGTTGGCCTTGTTGCTCGCCGAGAGGAGCAGATCTTGTACGGTGGACTACTGAGTTGCTGGCGAGGCGGTGCCATCGGGACGAGGAGCGCAACAGTGGTGGCTAAGAGCTCCTATCGCGTGTAGTAGTCTCTTGACCCGTTGCAGGGAGGTTTGTAGCAGGTGGAGTTTCTGTGGTCGAGGACAACCACAACGGAGACAGGGCTTACTGGATAGTTGGGCAATGGCCGCTTGGGTGCTGATTGGTTCAAGACATTGAGGAACTACTGGGAAGAGCTTTCATAGCCAAGGACCAAGAGTCGTATGTGTCTTACAGTGGTGTCCTACGGTGATAGTTACGCAGAGCTTTATGGCAAACCCGCCTAGTGGGTGACAATCACTATAAAGTGACATACAGCTACGAAGGTTCATGGCATATCCGTGGTTGGCAACACGAGCTCGCAGTTGGGCTGGGTTGGCGAGTACATTGTGGTCGACATCGAGCAGCTCCTGCGATGAGCTTCAATGGTGGTGGCAAGGATTGATGGTGAGCAAAGCTTCCATGGTCAGGAGGAACTTCTTGACGGTGGCATAAAGCGACGACTAGAAAGGTGGCGGCTACTGGTGGTCTGTAGCTCGCACCCGTCAGGACGTGGTTCTTCCTGCCTACTATTGGGATGACTAGCGGCAAGGATTCTTGCGGAAGAGCTTCCATGGTCGAGCTCCTTCTTGAAGGCGGCAAGAAGCATTGATCGATGAGGTGGAGGTAGCCGGTACCCTCTCTATGCTCCCGATCCTCTAACGGCTTCTCCCCATTTGTTTCATGGTCTTTGGCAGCGAGGCAACTGCAAGAAAGCTCCCATCGAGGCTTCACCTGGTCGTTCGGTCGGGAGGCTGGGTGCACCTCGGCATGCACCCGCTATGCTTGCTGTGCATGCCATGCACAGTGCGTACGTGCACAGTGCACGCCATGCAGCCCAATGATTTTTTTTTGTGCGTACAATAAAACGTTGAGAGGAAATACCAATGACAAGTAAAAAGTGTAGAGGAAACTTAATCTACATCTTCAAAGACAATTTTGTAAGCGGAGAATCATCCTACTCCGCCTTCCGGTTTGAAGAATAATCGATCCCACAAACGATGCCAACTGTTAATGCCTAATTTTGCACAACAGACCGAAACGGAAGAAAGAGTCATTCCAACCCACGAGATGATTTAGACATCAATGCGATACTTTTCGCGTTCATCCATATGATAAGTAATAAATAAGTGAATAAAAGTAAATAAAGAGAGACACAGATACTTATGTGGTTCGGCATAATGCCTACGTCCACGGTTGTTTGGGGGTGAAATTTACTATAATGGAGCTTTTACAATCTTTCATGACTTCACATATCTCACAATACAATAGGGGAATTTAGGGAAGATTCTTTGGAGTCACTATGTGTGGTGGAGCTTGGGCGTAGAGAGCTTCTGTGTAGAGAGTTTGCGGAGAGTTTATGGAGAGTTCGTTTGTTTTGTGGAGGATCCCCTCATATATATAGAGGTCTAATTTGCCTTGAAAAACATTTTCCTATTAGAAGTCTGAGTCATTTTTCTTTTAGGTGTCTGAATAACTTTCCTCTTAGGAGTCTGAATTCCTTTTCCTTTTAGGTGTCTGAATCTCTTCTCTCTTAGGAGTCCAAATCCCTTTCCTTTCAGGAGTCTGAGCCAACTTGTCCTATCTCTTGTTGGCTTTATCTCTTAGTATGATTTCTGGTCTTATCTTGAGGCTAAATTATAGCTTGCTGACTTGACCCCTATAAGAGCTTCTCCCCTACGATAAGATACATACATATATACATAAAATGCACAGTGAAATTCTTAGGGAAGTTAATTTGAGAACCCATAAAAAGAATATGATCCTTTGAGAAGTGAAGAAGAAACATGTAGAAATTAGTTTGGTTCCTCGACAAAGACTGGAAGAAAGATGAAAGAAGTAAATGAGTTTGAGCAACAAAGTTGACTGTGTTTGCTTTAGTTGCAATGGAGTGAATTGTGGAGGTGGTGACCGTGGCGTCGGAAAGAGGAGAGTCGGAACAGAGAGCAAAAGTGAATTTAGAGGATTAGGATTCTAATTTCGCAAGGAAGGGGAAGTAGTAGAAACGAACTGAAATTCCAATTTTGTACCTTAGTTTTCAGGATATTTACAAGAATGACATACTGGAATATCGGAATTTGGTCGGTACAAACTGAAAGAGGTTGAAATAGCCGAAATTTGACCCAATATAGTATTAGAATATCTGAACCTATGGCATATATTGACAAATAGAAGGTGAGCACCACTCACGCTCATGAGGCAATGAAACCAGCAGAGGATCGCACATCCACTACATAGCAATAGTTTGCTACAACTTCTAGAAAGTAACAGTAGGAAAATCAGTGATCATTCTCTACAGTTTTGTAACAAACCAAATATTCTTTTATTCTCTTTTATCTTGTATAAATACATACATCATGTACAGGAACAATCAATGAAGAATATTTCAAAAATTCATTCTCTCTAATATGGTATCAAGAGCCATTCGACTACCATCCTTTTGATCAATGGCCAACTCTTCCCCCTCCCTCTCCACCCTCTCCTCCTTCTCCCATATCGTCACTACTAAATTAACCATAGACAACTATCTTCTATGGAAAGTCCAAATCTCAGCCTATCTACAAGGTCAAGACCTCTTCAACTATGTCGATGGTCTCTCTCTCCCCCCTCTGAAACCATCTCTGCATCAGAAAGTTCTTTACCCAAAAAAAATCCATTATTCACTACATGGCGATGCACAGACCAACTGGTCCTAAGCACTCTCTTTTCTTCCCTATCCGAATCAATTTTAGACCATGTAGTCTCCTCTGCCACAGCCCGAGATCTCTAGGTCTCTATAGAATCGATGTTTTCTTCCCACTCCCATGCCAAGGAATTCCAAATACGCTTTCAGCTCACAAACTTGTCCAGAGGAGAACAATCTATTTCGGACTATTTTGAGAAAGTGCATCTTCTTGTCGACTCACTTGCAGCAACAAGGACCCTCTCCCTGATAAAGAACTTGTCACTTACTTACTTAATGGCCTCAGTTCTACTTATGAGTCTTTTATCATGTTTGTTACCATAAGAGCTGCTCCTCTCTCCTCTACTGAGCTATACCAGCTCTTGCTCATTCATGAAGCTCGAGCCTCTCATTTTACACGAAGCTCTATTACTTTTGTTGATCAACGTGGCGTGGCACAGCCCGAAGTGGAAGGCAAGGCAGAGGTCATGGGCATTCTTCCTTCAATACTCGTGGTGGCAGAACTTACTCTCCCAATAGCTCTGCATCTCATTATACGGCTCAACGTCCTACTTGTCAAGTATGCAACAAGTCAAGGCATGTTGCTCTGGAGTGTCATCACAGGTTTGATCATTCTTTTCAATTTGATGCTCCAAGGTCCTTTTCAGCTAACTATACTGCTCCTGGCTTGCTCCCAAACACTTCATGGTATTCGGACTCAGCAGCCACTCACCACATTACTAACGATTTGAGTAACTTGAATATTTAATCTGAACAGTATAGTGGTGATGACACAATCAGAGTTGGAGATGGTATTGGTTTAAACATCTAGAATTTCAGTGACTCCTCTTTTTCTCCTAGCTCCTCTTCTATTTCATTTTCTCTACGTAATATGCTTCATGTTCCATCAATCATTAAGAATCTGGTTTCAGTTCTCCAATTTTGCATTGATAACTCTTGCTTTTTTGAATTTCACTCCTCCCATTTTTCTGTGAAGGACAAACACATTGGGACTCTCCTCCTCACAGGTCCCACACGTAATGGCCTGTATATCTTCCCTCCCAACTTGCCTTCATCCTCCTTTCCATCCACTCATGTTGGTGAAAGAACAAGTGTAGCATAATGGCACCGACGGCTTGGACATCTATCTTTAGCACTAGTCTCTCGTGTTCTACATTCCAAGTGCCTGCCATTTTCTCACAAGGATCTCTCCTATCAGTGTCCTAAGTGTCCTTTAGCAAAAAGCCACCAATTACCCTTTTGTAATAGTCAGGCTCAGTATACAAGGCCTTTAGAGCTGCTTTGTGCAGATTTGTGGGGCCCGGCCCCTTATGTTTCCAGACTTGGCTTTAAATATTATCTTTCCTTTGTTGATCGCTACTCACGTTATACTTGGTTTTTCCCACTCAAGCTTAAGTCTGATGTTTCTCACATTTTTTCTACTTTTCTGTCGTATATTGAACGATTATTCAACACTAAACTTCTTACTTTCCAAACTGATGGAGGTGGAGAGTTCAAACCATTAACTCAAATATGTCAAAAACTGGGTATTAACCATCGTCTCTCATGCCCTCACACGCATCAACAAAATGGTTTCGTTGAAAGAAAACATAGGCACATCATTGAAACAGGACTTGCTTTATTGGCTCACTCCTCTCTTCCCTTTTCCTATTGGGCTGATGCTTTTGAGACTGCTGTTTATTTAATTAATTTTCTTCCTTCTCTTACTCTTAAAAATAAATCACCTCATTTTATTGTTTACAACTCGGATCTAGATTACAAGTTTCTCAAATTTTTTGGGTGCACATGTTGGCCCAATCTCTCTAATAAATCAAAATTTCATTCTACTCCCTGTCTCTTCTTGGGTTACAGTACATCTCATAAGGGGGTATAAGTGTCTGGATCTCACTAATAACAGACTCTATATTTCTAGAGATGTTGTGTTTAATGAAGCCTCATTTCCTTTTCAACAAGTTCGACCCACTTCATCTACTCTACCCTCAACACCTGATACGGTCTCTCTACCCATACTCATGCCCTCTATTCTCGGGCCTGGCCCAAGCCCGAACCCTTTTAATTCATCTTCGTCCTCACCAAGTCCTGAGTCTTCTTCTCCTTCTTCCTCTCAACAACCTGTTCTCTCTGAAAATATCTCACCAACAGCTCCTCTCCTTCCTTCACCTCCACCTCCTTTAATTCCCCCACGCTCACCCATCATTACTCTTGCCCAAACAAATTCATCTCGACCCCGACAGTTCAAGGATGGCACCGTACCGTACTCCTCTCATCTTTGTCTCACTACCACTGTCTCTGTTCCAGATGAACCATCAAGTTATTCCGCAGCATCGAAATTCTTAGAATGGAGAGAAGCAATGTCACAAGAATATACTGCCCTACAACAAAACCAAACCTGGAGTTTGGTTCCTCCTACCTCTGCCACTAATATTCTTGTTTGCAGGTGGGTCTTTCGGACTAAGAAAAATTCTGATGATTCTTTCCAACGTAGGAAAGCTCAACTTGTAGCCAAAGGGTATCACCAAATGCATGGTTTGGACTATAATGAGACCTTCAGTCCAATAGTGAAGCTGTATACTATACGGCTTGTTTTGTCCATTGCTGTCACTCGTTCATGGCTGTTGCACCAGTTAGACATCTAGAATGCTTTCCTGCATGGATCGTTGACTGATGATGTGTTTATGCAACAACCCCAGGGATTTCTTGATCCTCTTCATCCCACGTACATGTGCAAACTGCACAAAGCCATATACGGCCTTAAACAAGCACCAAGAGCTTGGTTTGCTCAACTCAGCTCTTGCTTGCTTGCCTATGGCTTCTATGCATCCAAAGCAGATCCCTCACTTTTTAAACTACAGCATGGTGATGTTCTCATATACTTTCTAGTTTATGTGGATGACATAGTCATCACATCTTCAAAACCTTCGGCAATTGATTTACTCATTTATGACTTGGGTCGTGCCTTCCCCGTCAAAGACCTCGGCAAGCTCTCTTACTTCCTTGGCTTAGAAGCAGAAAACACCACTCAAGGACTACTCATTTCTCAATGGCAATACATACATACTCTGCTTCAAAGAAGTCAAATGCTCCACGCCAAGCCGATCACATCTCCAATGGCAGCTTCACTTAAATTGTCCAAGTTTGACTCCTCTGATTTTGATGATCCCACTTTGTATCGGAGTATAGTAGGTGGCTTACAATATCTTTCTCTAACAAGGCCCGACATTTCCTTTGCTGTGAATAGGTTATGCCAGTTCATGCACTCTTCTAAGGTCTATCACTGGAGTGCTATCAAACAGGTTCTTAGGTATCTTAAAACCACTATTAACCAAGGCTTACTATTTAAAAAGCAATCCACTCTTACTCTTCAAACCTATTTGGATGCCGATTGGGGGGGATGTCTTGACGATAGACGATCAACGGGAGGGTTCTATATTTACCTTGGATAGCACCTTATCTCCTGGAGCTCAAAGAAACAAAGAACGGTGGCTCGTTCTTCAACTGAAGCAGAATACAAATCTTTAGCCTCTTTAGCTGCTGAAACAATTTGGCTTCAAACAGTGCTTCGAGAGCTGGGTATTCCGCTTGCTAAAGCTCCCATTTTGTGGTGCAACAACTTCGGTGCTACCTATCTATCAGCCAACCCAGTTTATCACTCCAAAACGAAATACATGGATATTGATTTTCATTTTGTAAGGGACCATGTTGCTACTCACACTTTTCAAGTTCTGTTGTGTAGCTCCAAAGATCAAATAACAGATGTGTTAACCAAGCCGTTAGTTTCAAACAAATTCATCAACTTCAGATCGAGTCTCAATGTGGTGGATACCCCATTGGACTCGCGAGGACGTATTAAAATACCTGAACCTATGGCACATATTGACAAACAGAAGGTGAGCACCACTCACGCTCATGAGGCAATGGAGTCAGCAGAGAATTGCACATCCACTACATAGAAGCAGGCTGCCACAACTTTTAGAAAGTAATAGTAGGAAAATCAGTTATCATTCTCTACGGTTTTGTTACAAATCAAATATTCTTTTATTCTTTTTTATTTTGTATAAATACATACATCATGTACAGAAACAATCAATAAAGAATATTTCAGAAATTCATTCTCTCTCACATATAGAAGAGGGTGTTAAATTGTGCCAGTTGCGGTTTTGGTAAAGAAAATCCCGTCCATTCCGACCGAAATGGAACGAAAATTAAAACCTTGAGTGTAACCTAAGTGGCACCTGGGTCCACCTACTCAAGTCATGTCTAGCCAGTCAGTGCACAAGCATTTGGATTTAACCAACCAAGTTCACCTCAGTTAATTAACCTAGCTAGTCAGTGCACAGCATCACTTGGATCCTTCTAATTTGTGTACTTTAATTTTCTATTTTTTTTTAATTTTTTAGATTAAATTTTAATATTTTTGTATTGGTATTATTTTGTTTTGTTTTTTATTTGTTCATTATTTTTATAGTTGTGTGTGCTTTCATATTTTAAAAGTATTTTCAACTATTATGTATGTGCTTTCATTTTTTATTTATCAATTTCATTTTTTAAAATATTTATTTATTTATTTATTTATTTATTTTTTGTCAATAATTTTTATATTTTTGAAAGGTAGCATTCTACGTTAGCATTGCTAAATTAGCAAATGAAAATATAACGTATGGACCTAATTGATAAAACTAGAGGCGTGCATCTACACAAGATTTTTTTCTGATCCAATTTGGTTTGGAACTCGAAAATTCGGCTAAATTCGGGTAGTTATTTGTCCGAATTGGACCCGCACAAACCCGGTTTTCAGTCCGGTTGTTTAATTGATTATCCATAACTGAGTATTTTTTTTTTTAAACAGATTTTTATTTCAAAATGACGTCGATTTATTTCCCAGCTGAAGCCAGTTTCCTCGCTCTGAATCACTTTCTCTCTCTCTCTCCATTGTTCTCCCAACCACAAGTTCTCAACGGTAGTCTATTTCACAGTTGATCTTCGGCAGTTCTCCAGGTCTGGTCACGCTGTTCTCACGCCCCCCATGTGAAGTCCGATTGAGTGTTTTCTTGAGGAACCCTAGATTTCTTATTTGAGCTCAAAAGACAAACCCTAGTTACAGAAGTGATTTCTTATTATTAGGGCTTGATTTGTTGGAAGAAGTCAAACTAGAGGCTAAGATAAGAACCACGACCAACAAAAGGAGGGCCGAGCGATGCTTCAACAAGCGGGTGGGCCCGAGAACATTCAAGGTGGAAATCTTGTACTTAAAGAGACAGGAACAACAATGTAAAGTGAGGGAAAGCTAGGCCTCCGATGGGAAGGGCCCTATGTAGTCACTGCCATAAATTGCGTGAGCTGCTACCGGCTCTGAGACTCCCAAGGGAATGAGCTGCCGCATTCGTGGAATGCCGAACATCTACAAAATTTTATTGCTAAGCTGACTCAATTGTTGTAAATTTATATTTCCATGCATACGCTACAAGCCCTAATAATAAAAGTTTTGTATTTCAATGGAAAATTTTAGGGACATAACGAATTCTCCACCAACGAACTCTCCATCAATGTAATCTCCGTCAACAAAATCAACGTGATCTCTATCAATAAAGGCAATGAAATCTCTATCAACGTAATCTACATCAGTGAAATTAACGAAATCTCCATCAACAACTTACCTCCCCGAGAGGCGAAATGGACAAGTGAAATTCCTAAGACTGCTCTACCCCTCTCATAGGGGAGTGCGGGTGAGCCCTCAGCCACACGAAGATAAAATCTTACCTTCATCGTGAGCGTCAATAGGCAGGAATGGGTCCAGTTGCAGACTGCCTGAATGACTTACCTCATTGCGGGAAACCAAAGGAAAAGGTAGGCCAAAAGCTTGTTGCCTTGTCCCTCCCACGACAGAGAGCGAGATCAACCCCATGGCTACTTGAATAACTTACCAAGATCTCTCAAACTACCCAAACAACCTACCTCCCCACGAAAGATAATAGGTGAGTAGGCAGCTCAACCTCCTCGTCTTGGAGAGCGGGACTAGGCCTCCCGGCGGCCCTAATAACTTAATCCAACCCCCATCGTGGTGAAGGAGCGAACCAGTCACTTCGCTGTCCGAATTACCTCTCATGCGGGACACCAAAGGGAAAGGTAGGCTTAAAAGTTGTCTTATCCCTCATACGGCGAAATACGGATAAGTCCTCAGCTACCCTAAGGAAAAAGACTTACCTTCCTCATAAGCGTCAACAGGCGGGTGTGGGTCCAATTACAGATTGCTAGAACAATGAGATGATATCTAAGGCCTAGTTTGAAAAATGAGATAAGATGAGATGATCTGTTAATAATAGTGAAATTATTTGTGAATAGTAATGAAATGGTTTGAGTTTTACTGGATTTTAGAGTTTTGAAAAAGTTGATAGAAAAAGTCGAATAAAGTATTATCAAGTTAAAATATTATTAGAATATAATTTTTTAATATAATTTATGTTTTGAGATTTGAAAAAATTGAATTATTTATTGGATTTTGTTTAGAAGTTTAGGAAACTTGTAATGATTAGGTAATAATTAGATGAAAATTTTAGAAGTTTGAAATTGAAAAGTGTTTGTGTTTGTTGTATTTGGATATTGAGATGAGATGAGTTGAAAAGATTTTGCTATCTAAACCATGTCTAAGTCAGTTTCCTTCATAGCTCTAAGCCGGATGAGATGCGATTATGTGTAGCATGTAGTGTGTAGCGATGGTAGGTAGCAAAACTCTTTTAAATAAGAGTAGGTGGACAAAAGCAACTTTCTGACAAAAGACAGCACCAATGGGCTTCAAAAAGTGGGGGTGAACTAGATACATCATACTTCGAAGATGACTATAAATCGAGCTCCTAATCACTTATGCAAAAGAAACAAAAAAAAATCATTAATTAAACCGCCTTTAGAAATGCTATTTAGTTGTACGAGAGGGGACAGAGGGAACAATGGGACAGTCTCGAAGGGAGGAGTGATAGCCACACGCGCCGGCACTTGTAGCTCACACCGCTTGAAAAAGTGCAAAGTTGAGTGGTTTTGCAATAGATGCCGAAAGTAGAGGTGGCCAACGCGTATTGTAGTGGAGTCTGGGGAGGCAAGAGCTTTGCTACACAATCTCCACTACACTCCACATTCCATATTTTTTTAAATTTTTAAAATTTTAAATTATTTTTTAATTATTTTTTGAGTTTATTCTTTTTAAACTATTTCAAATTTTCTATTCATTATTCATATAATAAATATTTGATAAAAGAAAAAAAAAGTGGTGTGTCTAGGTTGTGTGAATAGTAGGAGGTTGTGGAGATTTTTTGAAAGAAAAATAATGTCAGAATCAGACTCTCTACGCTTTATGTCTGGTAGCCACATAGTGATACTTCGGCGCATTCATGCTATATTTCACATTTTCAAGTAGGTCAATGTTAATTGTGTACCTTAAATATGCACACTAGCATAAATGATTTTTTTATAAGTATTTTTTAAATATCACTAATTATTGAGAAAATTTTTTTTATCTTGCCAAGTCTATGAACCACTTCATTATCTAATCTCTCTTTTTTTTTAATTATTTTAAAGAGTCGAGGTCACATATCCAATAGTGACCACTCCTTACTTTTGTTAAAAAAAAACCTCACTTATAGCAGAGGAATACCATAGTAACAAAATAACTCACCTAAGGCTTTGCAAAGAAACAATAACTCAAGTATTAACAAATCCCAAGAAAAAAAAAAAAAAAAACCCCTAACATCTCCTAGTATATAGAATGTCAAGCTTGTCCATTCGAATAAGTCCCCGCATATTGCCTTATGCTCTGCTAATGTTGTCAAAATTGGCACCTTGGGATCATTGCTTTGCCAAAAAATCGGCCACCATATTAGCTTCTCTAAAAATATGTTAAAAATGAACATTTAGCTCACCAACAATTTCTTTCACTTTCTCCCAAAAATTCCAAAGAAACCAATATTTGCACACTCCCAATGCCAACCAGTCAACTAACACCCTTGAATATGATTCTACCAAAATGTCCCTCAAGCCTAAACTCCTGCACATTCGAAGTCCATCTAGGAGGGCTCTAAACTCAACAATAGTATTCGTAGCCTACCCATAATAGTGCACAAAACCTGCCATAACATTACATTAAAGTCCCGAATAATCCCCCCTATCCAGACTCACCCGGATTTCTGGGAGAGCCACTATCTACATTTAATTTAACCCTCCTTCTCTCCGATGGTTTCCATGCAATTAACTTTATCCTCCTCTGAACAATAGGAATTATCTGCAGCCTAACCTCTCCCTGACCAACCCATCATACTCCCCCAAATACCGAAATTTCTTAGTACTGCTCAAGATATGATTGACTGAAATTTTAACTGAACGAAGACATTATCATACTTAAATTTGGTACCTTCCATTCGAGCTGCACACCTTGCTCGCCACAGCGACCATGAAATGATAATAGGAAGTACCCCCCAAAGCCATCCAACCTGTGAAGAGAGTGAAACTCGTTGCCACCAAAAATTCATCATCCGTTCCCAATATCAAATATTAGTAGTTCTAATACGACATACTTCCGCAAAAAACTTTCACACTTTTTGAGCTCCTTCACCCTCACATGAAATATGATGGAAGGACTCCAATTTAGGCTGGGCACAACACTCGCATTTAGAAACAATCGACATTCCTAGGAGCTGAATAATACCATCTACTGGGATTGATCTCCTCTTCGCATGCCAAACAAAAAATGTCATCTTCTTTGGGACCCCATTTTTCCATAGCCATTTCTTCCATGGACAGATCTCACCATGCTATTGAATAGTTTCCCATGCAGATTTGGTAGTAAATATTCCATTGACATTAGGCTGCCATACACACCTATCAGTTCTCGTCCGAATACAAACCCCTGCTTCACAGATTTTCCTGCATACATCAGACGAAACCAACTCCCATAGCAAGTGAAGGATCGGGCCATTTTTCGTAAACATGTCCACCATTTTTAAATTTACATCTCCCACACCTGGAATCAAGCAAATCAATGCCCCATCCCCAACCCAATTGTCTAGCCAAAACCGAGTTTGACCTTCTCGAATAATCCACTTCGAATTATCTATCACCTTCGGCATTAGCTCCATTATACCTTTCTAAAATCGAGATCATTTCCGTAACTGCATCACAGAAAAAGATGAGAGTTTCTAATGTATTTTGTAGTAAAGAAATTCGACCACAACGACTTCCCCTGAATTAGTTTATGGGCAAATTTCATAAGCAAGGCTTCTTGGACCTCATGAAGATCTCGAATTCTAAGTCCACCCTCTTCTACCGGTAAATAAATTTTCCTCCAAGAGATCCACTTCCTTCTTCAAGACTCCATCAAGGAGCCCCAAAGAAAATCTGAAAAAGTTTTCTTTAACGCCGATAGCACACCTTTAGGGAGATTCAATATCGAGAGCAAATGAATAGGCATACTATTTAAAACATGTTTGAGTAGCACAATTTTACCTCCAAAGGAGATAGTCTTACTTTTCCACCTAGCCAATGGGGGATGTTGGACTCCTTGCTTCATTATCTAATCTATCGACATGTTGGACTCTACAATTTTTGAATCTTTTCATCATGGTTTTAATTTCCTTAACAACATTACCCAACAATGACACAGATTCCTCTTCAACTTGGATCTCCTTGATCATCAACATAGAATTACTCTCAAGAATAAGGTATGCAACTCCCATGTGATGGGAGTAACTGTAGCCCCCGGAGCATTGCCATAAATTCAACCTCCTCAGGTGCTTTAGCCTCATGTTTTATTTTAGTATCTGTCATTAACACTCATTGTAACGTCCGTCCTTGAGGTGAGTCTTTTTACAAAATATTTTAGAAAAGATGACGGGAATTACCATCCGATTTAAAACATTTTACTGTCCTTCCCAAGGTGCAAGACTCTACGTTATAAAATAAATGTGCTTTGATAATAAAAGAGGTTTAGAGTGAAAAATATAAATCTTAATATAAAAAGGCCTTTCATACATTTAAAACTCTCATGCCTAGACTTTCGTGCTCTTTCCCTTTTGCCGTGTTCCTCATAAGCGTACTACTTATTCAGTTCCTGTGGGGGGAGGAGCACACATAAAAATTAAAATGAGTCGAATACTCAGTAAACATTACTTCATACTGTTAAAATATAGCAACGTAGGTTTTCAGTCATGTATTCATCATTCTATACATACTATACATACATGCATACATGCTTTCATTCGTAAACATAAGTGGACGGGAGTTTTCATCTTTAAACATGCTCTTCTTTTCGTAAAACATTTTCCTGTCACTGCCTTCATTTCTTAAAGAATGCAATGCATTGATACATTACTTTTCTTTTCACTTTCATAGGCCAGTGTACGTTGTTACGCCCCGCGTGCTGGGGTTAGCGGCCTTTTGGGCCAATGGATTCGCCTATGGCCACGGGTTGGAATCCCATTCCATTAGAGTGCAGAACTAGGTGCATTACCAGATACTACTGTCCAGTATTACAATCTACTCATTCATTCATTGGGTACCCATTTCATTCATTCATATGGCCGTTACGTATTTTTATACATTCATGCTTTCATTCATTTCATGTCAGCTCTAAAGAGCTGACGCTTTCATTTTATTTCATTTATGCTCTATCTTTGAGCAGAATATGAGCATCATCTTTTCTTTTCATTTAACAGTTCTTTCATGAGAAAAACATCATTAAACATCATTAAACATCATCTTTCCTTGTGTCAGTAAAACATCAGTTTGTAGGGACATTTTAACATCAGTTCTTAGGGAACAGTTTTAAAACACTTTCTTCGCGTCGGTCAAAGCATCGGTTTGAAGCTCAGGGCATAGGCCTCAACGCTTCCTTTCTTTTCTTTAGAAAATACATACAATAGATACATCATATAATCATCCATTCACATGCGTACAATTAATACTTTTGGGTGCGTAAAAAGGGCTGTCGAGGAGGGGCTGTACATACGTATACCTTTTAGTACTTAGCATGCTTTCATTAAAAACGTCTTTCGTGTCCTTTCATAAAGCATCTTATGGAAAATGTGTTTCTCTTTCTTTTTCTTATATACTTTAGAAAACTCTAGAAGAGCATGAACGTAACACTTACTTGGACTCCCTACTACTTTCATACCATGCAGTCCATTCATGCGCGCGTCAGATGGCAACTTACATGCATACATAACTTTAACGTTATTCTCTATCTAGTGCATAAGCAACTGAACTAGAAATAGAGCTATGCTTTACTTAGAACACTCTCCTTCTATCTCGTGCCCTTACGTGTCCCTTACTAGGATAAGACCTCTATCTCATCCTTCTCATTAACCACGTTCTTACGCATGACTTAGACTGACTAAATTACCCTCATGTATCTTAGTTCACTCTATTTCTTATGACCATCCATACACGTCACACGGCTCCAAGCCACTCTGAGGCTTAAGCATTGTGTAACCATTCTTAGGACAGATTACCCATTACATATGGTGAATCCGTCCAGCACGTGTGTTTAACTAGATAATACACGTACCTTACCCCTTTATCCCTTAAGACCATTATTTAATACATTGGTCACAGGCTCGTATGGTCAAGCGCCATACTCCGATACCAACCTTCTCTTACCCGGCTAGCACGACTCTTCATGCTAGTCGTACCTCATGACAGTTCATCCCAACACTTGATACGATGGGACCCTATTCACAACTACACATTACGTCACACCATGTAGCTCGAGACTATTCACAAACTACACTGTGACCTTGTCACGTCACCTCACATACATCATAGGTCATCACAGCACAGCTTCATGATTGACCCCGTCATTTCATGACTTTGCCCAATCATGCTTCCGCTACACTACTCTGATACCTTCTAGCCACTTCACACATACTTCTGGCCATAGGCCGAATATGCGGCGACACCCTTCGCCTTGGACTGCAGACATACTTCACAGCACAGCCTACAACACTACACAGCACACTTCCCACTACGCCCAACACTTCAAGTCACAGCCCATCACGTCACCATACTACACAGCGAACCCTATAATACTAACAGCACAGTCCACAACCTAACCAACCAGCTAGCATGTAATATAAATAGCGAGGGATAGAGAGTTATACCATCGATAAGATAATCTGTGCGTCGCTTGCTAGCTGTCATAGCGATAACATCGAAAGGAACGTACGGGGTGCCTACGCCGCGTACAATGACTGTTTAGGCGTTTGGATAGCTAGGTGTGGTCTTGGAAAGGCCTAAAGTGGCCTTGATGATGTGGCAAGGAGCGTAACATGACAGATCTAGCCATGTGCAGTGGCGGTCAGTCACGCACAGTGACTGTCCATCACGTGCAGTGATTACCAACCACGTAAAGTGGTGGTTTAAGCTTAGGGTTAGGCTAAGGGAAACTGCCAAAGGAGCCGTGGATGCTTGGTGGTTGTCGTGACGTGGTTCGTGGTGGCGGAAAGGGGCTGGCCGTGCACTGTGAGGGAGGAGAAGCCGTGGGAGAGTGAGAGAGAGTGTGGGGTCGTGGGTGGCAGATCGGGGCCGTGGATGGTCCGATTGGCTTCGTGGTGGTTTGCGAGTACCGGAGAGGGTAGTCACTCGCAGTGGGTGGTGGCGTACAGCGGCGGAGGAGGGGAAAACCGTGCGTGATAGAGAGAAGCATCGGGAGGTGGAGAAGGGGGCTACCGGTCATGGGTTTGAGAGAGGAGGAAGGGGGAGACCTAAGGAGTCTCGTGGTGGTGTCCGGTGGCCGAGATGGCTGTGCACGGTTGCGCTGTGGACGTGCACAGTGAACCTGTGCATGGGAGGGTCTACGTACTTGCATGGGGAGCTACTGGCGGGGAGGTAAAGGCTGGGCTTGCTGGAGGAGGCCGGTCGGTGGTAGAGGAAGTTGCCATGGGAGTGGTGGTGCCAGAGGATGGTGCACGGCGGTGCAGGGAGCACTAAGCCCATTCGGGCTGTGGATGGCCGAGGGAGAGGAAGAGAGAGCGTGAGAGGAAAAGGCCAGCAAGGGAGGACTCGCGGGCGTGAGAGGAGGCCGGTGGTGGTAGAGGTGAGACTAACTAGTGCACGGCGGCGTCGGGTTGAGGGCTGGAGGACTCAGACGTGGGTGCTGCGTATTGGGCACACAGAGAGGGAGAAAGGGAGGAGAGAGAAAGAGAGAGAGAGAGGGCTGAGGAAAAGTGAGGGAGAAAGAGAGAGAGGCTGGGGTTTTATTCTAAAACCTATCGTCTTGGGATCCGAAAATGATCTAACGATGACCCTTAATACTAATTTGAAAACGCGTAAACGTTTATTTAATTAAAAGCACTGAGAGGAATTAAGATAGAATATTATTTAAAATAATATTCCTTTATGATTTATAAAATGATGAAGTCTTAGTTAACATATTTAAGAGAATAAAACCATTAAATTAATTTAAAGATTCCATCATTATTTAAATCACGTAATATTTTAAATAACTTGAATCATTTATATAAAATGATTCCCACAATTATAATTTATTTTAAGCTTTTCAAAGATAGTATAATTTAGTTATTTAAAATATTACTTAGTTAAATAACGATGAGTGTAACCCATTTAAAATACACATAACTTAAAAACACAAAGCTAGCTTTAGAAATTACATAGTATCTTTAAAAATACGTCATCGGGGTCTGGCATGTATAACGGGGCTCTTAGACACTAGAAAGGACTGGACAATCTATTGCATCAGACGTAATTGCTTACGTCAAAAGGAAGGAAGGAGCAGGGTATTACACTCCTCCTTTTTCATCCCTAAGTATAGCTCTAGTGCCTATTCTATTCTAGTCATAGAACATGGCTCCATCTAGATTTAGTTTCAGCATTCCAAGAGGAGGTGGTTCCCAATGACTGTAAGGATTCACCCTACATATGAGCCTTTTGCATAGCTAAAGCTTGATCAACTGCTTGCTAAGGTTCCATTTTATTCTTCTCATGCAACATTTTGTTTCTCCTGAACTGTATGCCTTATGTGACAAGAAAGAATTATTCTAAATCATCCTTCCTACCCCCTTTTTTTCTACCTAGCAATCTCATCTAAAATCTTGATACTCCCATAAGCTTTTATTGATGGCAAGTATTTCTCCCAGATTTGTTTTAGTTTTAGAGTAGGACAATAGTATAGAGCATGAACTGTATTCTCCACTCCCTCATTACAAATTTGGCATACTTCATATGTGAGAACTTTCCTCTTCTTTAAGTTTTGTTTTGTCGATAGGTAATCTGCACAAGCTTTCCATGCAAAAACTTTCACTTTAGTAGGGATTTTCAAATTCCATAGACCCTTCCAGAAATGCTTTTGCATCTCTGCATTTGATCATTCTCCTACTTGTTTATCTTTCCTTACTGTTCTGAACAATTTGTAGGCATTTTTCACACTGTATTTCCCATCTTTTTCCATAGCCCAAATTAGTTTGTCTTCTTCATCTCCTGGACTCAGACAATCTAAAGAATTTCTATTACATTGTGGGGGAGAATAAGATTTAATCCTATATGTATTCCACCACTTGGTATCATTATGAATAAGGCTTTCAGCTCTTTCCACTCCTCCCCCTTCCCCCACTCCATTGCTCACTTGTTTCAAGTTCCTGAATCCAACTATCTTTCCAGATATCAATTGACTTCCCCATTCCCCACCCTCCAGTTGCATCCTTGAGCCAGTGCATGTTTTGCCTCCCAAATACNTTTGGCATACTTCATATGTGAGAACTTTCCTCTTCTTTAAGTTTTGTTTTGTCGATAGGTAATCTGCACAAGCTTTCCATGCAAAAACTTTCACTTTAGTAGGGATTTTCAAATTCCATAGACCCTTCCAGAAATGCTTTTGCATCTCTGCATTTGATCATTCTCCTACTTGTTTATCTTTCCTTACTGTTCTGAACAATTTGTAGGCATTTTTCACACTGTATTTCCCATCTTTTTCCATAGCCCAAATTAGTTTGTCTTCTTCATCTCCTGGACTCAGACAATCTAAAGAATTTCTATTACATTGTGGGGGAGAATAAGATTTAATCCTATATGTATTCCACCACTTGGTATCATTATGAATAAGGCTTTCAGCTCTTTCCACTCCTCCCCCTTCCCCCACTCCATTGCTCACTTGTTTCAAGTTCCTGAATCCAACTATCTTTCCAGATATCAATTGACTTCCCCATTCCCCACCCTCCAGTTGCATCCTTGAGCCCGTGCATGTTTTGCCTCCCAAATACCTTGCCATACAAAGGAGGGGTTATTTTCCAAAGATGAGGCTAGAAAATGCACATTTGGAAAATACTTCACCCTATAGATTTTATGTAGCAATGTAGAATCTTCTTGCATGATCCTCCGGCCTTGCTTGCCCATTAATGCCATATTGAAAGTCCTAAGGCCTTTAAAACCCATTCCTCCTTCATCCTTTGACTTACACATCTTGTCTTAACTAAGCTAATGTATCTTTTTTTCTTGTGTTTCTACCCCTACCATAATCTTGACATCATAACTTCAAGATATTTGCAAAGGCTTCCTAGTAACTTGAAATAACTCATGGAATAAGTAGGAATAGATAGGGCTACTACTTTAATCAATATCTCTCTTTCCCCTTGTGCTAGCAATTTCTCCTTTCAACTTTAGAGTTTCAACCAAATTTTAAGTTTTATATCAAAGAAAGCTTTTTCCTTCGCCCTTGCCTACCATAGGAGGTCAACCTAGGTATTTCTGGTACTATTGGAAGTTCTGAACCTCTTATAAAAAGCAAGATTTCCTCTTGTAACTCAGCACTTACATTCCCATTGAAAACCATTGAGGTTTTCTCTCTTTTGATCCTTTGCCCTAAAGCCTTTTAATACTTATCAAGCAATTGATGCACCTTCATATTTTCTTATAGGTCTGCTTTACAAAAGAGGACACTGTCATTTGCAAATAACAAATGGTTGACCAGCCAAGCTTCCTTGAAAGCTCTTCTCCCAGTCATACATTATGAAGGTTTGTGGGTGGATTGAGGAAAGAATGGGTCATCACCTCAATCGATGTTGATAGAGAACATCGAATAATTTCCCATAGGAACGTGTGCCTTGTCCCATCAGTCATTCTTCCTCTACAATTCTTCATGTCCAAAGGGTAAATGGATAGTCAAGATCAAAGGTTTCATATTCAAGCATATTAGAAGTTAAAAGAAGGTCAAAAGGACACCTACCAGTCCTACCCTATAAAAGGCATTGGACAAGGTGTTCGACAGAGGAAGCGGCACTAACACAACCGTAGTGGTAGAAATATTCTTTAGGTAGGTTAGCTCCTACGACCATACTAGGAATGCAGGGTAAATATTTGGGATTATGTTATAAGGTTAGGCATTGCATATTCTGTAACTCTCCCTCATTTCTACATGAAAATAATATATCTTCTTCATTATATTTTGACTTATCTTTACATTGTGATTTTGAGATGATGAGCTTGAATGATGTGAAATGATGCAATCACAATTTTTCGAGTGTGTGTGTATGTGGAGTCTTACCGTGTGTCAATCATCATAGATGGATTGAGGAGTCCCTGCATCATTCCTACGGCATGTTGCCACAAGTTTTGTACAAGTAGAGTGATTCCCTATTATAATCAGGGTGGAGCATCTTCGTATTGGTCTCACTTGATAAAAGGGTAGAGAGATTTTCCAGCTTGATCATGTGCGGTGTCTTAGAGTCGGTTGATTGGGTTGAATGATTCCCAGGGTTGATCATGTGTGTTGATTGGGTTGAGTGATTCCCCATGTCGGATGGTTTGAATTTGGCGAATTAGCTTTCATGCTAATCAAGTAGAATGATTCCTCACGTCGAACGGTGGAGTGGTTCCCTACTTGGTACTTACATGATATGATATGATAACAATGACATATGGATATTATTATTCTTAATGGATGAACCTTTTATCGGTTTAGACCTCTAGTATAATTAACATTTAGTCTCTGACTAAATCTTTACTTATTCCGCTGTAACTTACTTTACTTACCACGTATTTGACCCATGATTAAGTGCCTAATCAAACAATAACACTAGCCTCTAGGGTGTTGCCAACCATCTAGCATCTCTAACACCATGGATCCTCGCTAGGCTCTTCTTTCCAAGAAACGAGGCACCAAATTAGCTTTCTTTAGTAGAGCTACCAAACCTTCGGTATATAAGAGGAACAAATACGGGGACAGTGAATCACCCTGCCTTAATTCTCTTGTTGGTTTCAGTGGACCCTTTGGCTCTCCATTAATAAGGATTGAGAATGTAATAGACTTCACACACAACATGATAAGATCAATCCACCTTGCTTGAAAACCCATTTTCTCCATCACTTGTTCAAGAAACCCCCACTCAATTCTGTCATATGATTTTCTTATATCAAGTTTCAATGACATATACCTTTCCTTTCCAGTACACTTCTGTCTCAAGAAATGTATCATCTCATAACCTACAAGTATATTATTAGTAATCAATCTTCTTTAGACAAAGGCACTTTGGGATTTAGATATTATTATCAGGAGAACTTTTTTCAATATGTTTACTAGTAACTTAGAAATCATCTGATTAATCACATTATAGAGACTAATAGGCCTATCTTCTATCACTTTTTCGGGATTTTTCTTTTTTGGAATCAGGGTAATGGATGCATGATTAATAGAACTCCGAAAATCACGATTGTTGAAAGCTTGTAATATTGCTGAGGAGACTGACTTGCCCATTATATGCTAGTATTTTTGGAAAAATAATGGCACCATTCCATCTAACCCTAGAGCTTTTGTTGGGTTTATTTGGTACAATGCCACTTTTACCTCATCTTCTGTGAATTTCTTGGTGAATTCTTTGTTCATCTCCACTATTATTTTCCTTGATATACCATCCAAAACTTCTATATCCCTTTCTTGACCGATGATGTGAATAGGGCTTTAAAATAATCCACAACCACCTTGTCTCTAGCCTCCCCTTCCTTCTATACTCCTTGATCATTCATCACACTAGTAATCAGGTTTTTCTCCTGTTGTGGGAAGCTTTGGAATGAAAGAATTTTGTGTTATGATCCCCTCCTCTAAGCCACAGAGCTTTCGAACATTGTCTCTTTATTATCTGCTTTGTTTCCAGCCAATTTTGTAGTTCATCTCAAGCAAGTTGTTGTTCTTTGATGTTTAGACATTAAGGATCACTATCCTGAATCTGTTGGAGTCTATTTCTATGTCAAAGAATTTGTTTTTGCAAATGCCTAAACTTACTCTTGTTCCACATTTCCAGCTCCTTACTACATATACCCTGTTATCAAGGCCATTACTTCCCTCGTGTCTACCTTTTCAAGTGCATTTCTCCATGACTCTGCTATCACATGCTCAGTTTACTAATTTGACCCACATTACTTCAAAGTGAAACAGACTTTGGTCCTTTTTTTTTTTTTTGAGAATGGTCACCACTCAGATCTGAGATGATTGGTACATGATCCAAGTGTGTTGTTGTGCCATGTACTACTTTTAATTACGGGAACAAATTAAGCCACTTTGAATTTGCCAAAAATCTATCAAGTCTCTCGCTAATACTATCCTGAGCTCATCTTCTATTGCACCAAAGTATAATTTACTCCCCTGAAGCCCCTATCTTGCAATTCAAAATTATCCAACAGTGATCTAAAATTAGTCATTTGTCATTCAAGTCTTGCCCTTCCTTCTTTCTTCTCGTGCCCCCAAGATTTAGTTGAAATCTCAAAACACATGCCTGATCCACACTTCCTTTTAAAGATCATATGAACCTCCAAGTTTAATGTCTGCTTGCGGTTTCAGGGTGCCCATAAACTCTAGTAAGTTGCCACTCTTTATTATGATTCCCAACCTCTTTTACAAGTGCATCAATATGATATTTTGAGAAGCTTTTGACTAACAACAGAATTTCCTTGCTCCACAGTAAAGTTAGTCCACCACTCCTCCCTTTGCATTCCATTGTAAAACAACAATCAAAACCCAAACTAAACTTCCACTTTTCCATTCTACTCACCTTAAGCTTTGTATCTTGCAAGAACAAGATTTCGGGTACTTCCTTCCTTACTAGGTCACGAAGCGCTCAAATTCCCTATGGTCTCCCAAACCCACGGAAATTCAACTTAATACTTATTGTTTCCATCGGGGCTAGTACCCAGCCTCTACCAATGTAAAATGGTTGTCTTCCACATCAATGTTTTCTAGCTTTCTCTGTTTGTAGCCTCTCCCAAGAGTATCTTCCTTTTCGTCTTCGTTCGCCTCCATCTCTCTCCCATGCTTCAGAGTTACTAACTTAGAATGGATCTGTGCACTGGTTTCTTTTTTTATACATTTCCACTTCCCCCAGTGATAGAAGGCTTACTAATAAGTTGGGCTAAGGGGTCCTCTTATGAAGCCTGGTCCTTTTCTTCGCCAAGTCTGATTTGGGTCAGGTTACCATGAAGGCCCATTTTCGCTTAGTTTATCCGTCTCTCTCTCTTGCAAGTTGCCTTTTGCATTTGTATCAGTTCCCTCAATCTATTATCGAGTATCTTCATTTCCATATTGATTGTCCAATTCTCCCACGTTTTCTGTCGATGATTGTGCTTCCCTACTACCTTCTGTTGTTGAACAGATAAAAACAAATTCCGATCATCCTTCCTCTTTTGATCGTGATGTTCCCAACTCCTTCCTCCTCCACCATTTTGAATTCATTCTTCATGGAGGAGACATTCTTGCTCATAGGTTTTCTTGTAGCTTTGCCATAGATCAGAGTCCCGATTGCTATGACCAAACTTTCCACAGCAATAGCAAAAGCTTAGGAGACGTTCATAAACAAATATGACCCGACATGGGCATGATGATCCCAGGGAGATCCTCTTTCCTCTCAACATGTCTATGCAAACTCTGATTCTTAAGAACTCCCCCCAAGCTACATCACCCTTCAGTATGTATATTTCTTCCACTCTCCCAATCTCAAAACCAATCAGTTTCCCCACGTATTCATTCATCCCATTCAATGGAAGATTGTAAAGGTGCATCCAAAATGAGGCTTCTGTAAATTGTATTTTACTCATTTGTAAATCACCTTCAAACTCCTTCATTAGAAGTGTTTATCAAAAGACTTTGGTCCATCCATTTTTAGACGACCCTTATCTCTTTGATCTTTCAAACTCCACCAGAATTATCCTTGGCCAGATCTTTAAACGATATTTTCTTGCCAAGTCGCCATAGTTTCCACATCATACTCTTGAGCACTTCCCTATTATAATGAAGATCTGTTAATAGTTTGACGATCAAACACTTTGCTCATTTGGTTATGGTATCCCCTATCAAAAATTTCTCGACATGGATCTCCTCCTTTGCTTGTTCTGATAAGGATATTTTCCTGTACAGATTCTTCTAACTCTTCTTCCGTCATCAACACAATTACCGCTCATCCGTATACAGTCACCACTCCCTACAAAAGGACATGAGATAACCTCTACATAGGGAGAACCTTAGAGAGGAAGATAGCAATATAAAGCACAAGTGAGATTTTAAAGTACCATCAGTACAAGTAATGGTCTTTCTCATATCATCGGTATGCCAGGTTGAAAAGATAACGTCTTGCTCACTTCTAGTAAACGTAGGTAGATACTTTATTACTGGTTTGGAAGGCGTGTGCCTCCTCTGGGACAACACCTCTGAAGGAAGTTGACTATGAAGCACTTCATTATGCTTAGTAATAATAGCTCAGATGGCTTCATGAGTCTTCGACAAAGGTAACCAGAATAAAGAGTAACGAGGCAGTCTTCAGATGGTAAATAGACAAAAAAAAAAAAATTGAAAAGACGAGAAAAATCATAAAAATCTCTTCCATAAATTATAAGGGGAGAACTACGGAAAAGGAAGGAACATATCAGTAATTTGACCTACTATTGTCATCCTTATCATCCAGAATAAGTTTGATCCCATTGCTTTTAAGAGCATTGACAATGGCCCATATCTTGGTACGGTTTTTAAAGCCTTTCTTTTCTACTTCCTTGTTAACATCAACATGAATCCCTCTTCCCTGACCCTCTTCAAGGCCCTCCACCCTGAGTCGCATAGCCAGCACCTCTCCAACAACTGCTGCCGCCTTGGCATTGCAAGACCGGCCACACTCAAGTGATCCCTTGATATCGTGTTCCACTGTTGATGCTGTTGCAACAATCCGTCCATTATTTCTGTCCACGACATTCGCTGTGATGTACTTTATTGATATGAACAATCGGAGCACATACCGCTTTAAAACTGTCATCCTTCAAAAGTCCAAAGTCCTGATTTATTGTTAACAATGAGCCAATTAGATTTCAAATTGCATCTGTCAGAAGATTCTAACCCTTAAAACATTACATCTAAATTTTCTGTGGGCTAACCAAGCCATGAACAGGGTCCACAGAGGAACTTTAACAAATTAATAAATTAATCATGTAACTATTGTGGTGGCATTAGCCACATACAATTTCTTTCTGATCTACAAAAATAACAAATGTTTCAGGATGTTGAAGAACTAAAGTCTCCGAAAAAGAACTAACAGAATACGAAAATAGAAGGAAGAAAAGGTCTTCAAAACAAAAATTACATTTGTGGCAAAGGTTTGCAACATGAGCCCACAACCCTACCTCTACCCC
>QEOT01123639.1:52352-76730 GCA_003123785.1 Pterocarya stenoptera
GTGATTTATGTTGGGCTATGGGAAACAGGGGGTTGGGGTTATGGTGAGTTATTCTATCTTGGGCTTGATGTATGTTGGGTAGTTTTTCGTGGGCTTTTGGGGCAATAGGAGCTCTCTAGTATGGGTTAGGGATTTTCTTGTATACATCCAGTGTACTTGGTTCCTCCTATTGATATATATATATAATTTTTTACTTATCAAGAAAAGATTATCTGTGACCAAATTCCTACGCTCAAACTACTACTATGCAGAATCTTATTGTTGCCAACTACATAGATGATTTATGAGGCGTTTATACATTTACATATACATATTTATATAAAGTTCATGCTTGATTGATAAATTACAGCATAATTCATCATTGAATTCATCATCTATCAAATAAAAAAATAATTAGTCACTAGACAAACATAAAATTCTAATTTTTCAAATTTAATAAGAACACAGCAATTACTTTGTATGAGTTTGAAGCAGAACCAAACATTTATGACTAGAGAGGCAACATGCTTGTTTACATCATGTTTACTTGTCACAATCAGATTAGCCCCAATTAGATATTCAATTAACCAGTTTAATCCAAGACAAATGAACTATGAAGGGCTGCATTTGCACAACGGAACCCATGAATGGTCTATCGAATCTTTTGAAATATCTGGCTTTAAAGGAAACCTGATAGAACATAGATTCAATTGAAAAAAAAATCTACCCATGAGAATTACAATGCACACCTGAGTTCCTCCATATGTGGGATGGAAGTTCATCATCCAAAGCAGAGAATAGGGCATTTGGCTATAACACATTATTGCATAATGAAATTCCTAGACGAAGATACTGAAGAGGATTTACATTGAACTGTTCTCCATCATGGTAATCTTTTCTGAAATTAACAGAAAGATCTAAGTAATCCATAGATATGGAGTATAACGAACTCTCATTTGCAACAACAATTTTTCCCTTATTTTTCACTGTCATCTTTCACTTAAGAATACTTAAAATATGTAATATCTTAGGAGCATGATTTGATAAAATTCTCATATTTCCTGATTATCACCAAATAAACAAAAGAGTAGTGTAAAATAAATCCCATTACAACCGGTAATCCTAAAATTAAACTATATGTCAGTTCAGTGATCCTAACACTGAATAAAAAATTCATGGAACAAAAGTATTCAACCTTGCTCCAAATTGATATCAGCGACCGAGGGAAAAGCCGAGATGTGGTGGAATCTTGGAGAGTGACAGACCGTAGACAGGCAGAGTTAGGGTATGGCCACAGGTGTCTGAAAAAGAAGAAAATAGCCAATGTTAGGTATGTATATATATATAGAGAGAGAGAGAGAGCGTTTTAATGGCCTAAATGTACATGATTTTCTTGTTTCTTTTATAGCATACTAATTAGGTTTTATCTCTTGTATACTTCCTTGTGTACTTGGGCTTTGCCTATTCCTATTAATTCTACCGTTTACTTATAAAAAAAATATATATATATATATAGAGAGAGAGAGAGAGAGATTGCTATGTTTACCGTGGATGATGGCTAGACCAGAGCAATGGTGTGCAAGACTGCTGGGTGGGTGGCGGCACAGCGCACGTTGGATCGGGAAAAGGCGTGGCTACAGTAGGGTCGTGTGTGGCTGGAAGTGCAAGCCGGAAACAGATGGTTGTGAAGACTAGATCACTGGAAAGCTTGCCGATGTTAAGGTTTTGGTCATCTCAAAGAGAGACAGTTTTGGTTTTCCTTCTCTTGACGCAGGTGATTTCTAGAGCTTTGATTCGATGTTAGTCATCGATCAATCATCAAGCAAGTGCGGCCTAACTTGGTTGGACGAGTAAGGAAAAATTCTATTATCGCAAGACACAATCTGCGTACGTTTATAAAATATTAAAATATTAAAATTTGAATTTTATAAAATAAATTTTACTATTTAAATAATATGAATAATGTATTTACACCGACGTCAGAGTAGAATAACTCTTTTAATGAATGCAAAAGTTTTTGTCTCATCCATTTAAAAAAGGTTGGCATGCATTTATTTAAATTTTTAAACACTAGTCATATTTATAGATAGATTAAAAAAGTTTCTTCTACTATAATTGGACGGAAATTGTTATCCTTTAATAAATTGGCAGATTTACAAATCAAGTGAGGTTTGCGATAGTGTCATTAATAATTATGTTTAATCAAGCACATGTGTAAGCAAATGTGTGAGGGCTTTGCCAACGCAAGAGATAGACTCCATTAGTTTGGTGGAGAAAATAGTTGTGGGTGTTGTAGAGTGTAGGTTGTAGCTAGTCCAACATGTGGGCGAGCAAGCACCTTGTAGAAGGACTGGCAGATACATCCCAACGTGAGCTGGAGATGAGCGTCTCGCTTCATGGTAGGCGAGTTAGGAAAGTTGCCCGCAGTGAAGGTGAGAAAGAGGAGCTGAAGAGGTCAGTGGCTCTAATGAGACAAGAGGTACCTGCCGAAGGCAAGCAACGGTCTAGAGCAGATTAGAGCTGATATGGGAGCTTTTAGAACCACACGGAAGATGTTCAGAAGAGTGGCAGTGTCATATGCAAAAGTTCACACTTTACCTGAAGGGTCACATCCGAAGTGAACCTGCTAAAGGGGATTACGACTCAAGAAGTCCTATCGTCTAAACCCAGAGGTATGGCCTGACGCCACGTAGAAGACCCTCATTTAAGGAATGACTGAGGACTTGGCAGACGTAAGAAAGTGCAAATCATACCTTGGCCGTCTGTCTCTGTCATCCTGTAGCAGGACGGACGAGGCTAAAGGATTCCTATCCAAGCATACTTGCTGTCAAAATGACGTCTAACAATCTCGCCTTATAAAAGGGATTTGGACATTGGACAAAATCTCCCTTTTGAGATCCTGAACACCTGAAATCTTGTGGAGTCGGTTTCTTCAAAGGGGGCAAGGAAGAAGCACCACAATGAAGTAGCAAACCCGAAGCTGTGAGGTAGGTTAGCTTTTAAGACAGTGCCCTGAAATGTGGGGTGAATGTTGTACGTAAGAGGCATTTGCATATTCTGTAACCTTTTCCTTTATGAACATGAATAAATCTATTACTCATTATGTTTGTCTTATGATCATTTCCTTTTTTCAAGACTTTGAATGTGTTTGCCGTTTACTCCTGACTTATGACCCCAGTGTGGATGTCTATATCTTTGTGTGAGTAAGTGTACAGTGCATCAATAATCATGGGACAAGACGGAGTTCCTTGGACCATTCCTGTGAGATGTCCCCACTAGCTTCGGATGGGTACAGGGATTTCTTGTGAACAATTGGTGTGGGGCGGTATCGTGTTGGCCTCACCTAATAATTGGGATGTGGAATCTCCCAGTGTATCACCTGTTGGTGTCTTCAAGTTAGTTGGTCGGGTAGACGTTTTCTCAGTGCAACATGTTATCTCTGTGTAAGAGTTGACCCGTGTTGGGGTCGAGGTGAGTTAGCTTGCACCATGTCAATTGGGTAGAAGAGATTTCCCCGATGTCGAACGGTGGAGCAGCTCATTCCTTGTTTGCCCCATCAGGCGACCTATGTCTGTATGAAGATTATTTATGTGATAAATATCTATGTGATAGTAACTGTGCTTTTGGAACCAACATGATTCCATGGATTTGATAAACTGGAGCAATGTGTGATTCCTCGCCTAAGTAATATTTATGCTTTGAAATATATTACTTAAGAGGCTAATTCCTCGGAGCCTCGTCATGTTTATGTGTGTGTGTGTGTGNAATGAAGTAGCAAACCCGAAGCTGTGAGGTAGGTTAGCTTTTAAGACAGTGCCCTGAAATGTGGGGTGAATGTTGTACGTAAGAGGCATTTGCATATTCTGTAACCTTTTCCTTTATGAACATGAATAAATCTATTACTCATTATGTTTGTCTTATGATCATTTCCTTTTTTCAAGACTTTGAATGTGTTTGCCGTTTACTCCTGACTTATGACCCCAGTGTGGATGTCTATATCTTTGTGTGAGTAAGTGTACAGTGCATCAATAATCATGGGACAAGACGGAGTTCCTTGGACCATTCCTGTGAGATGTCCCCACTAGCTTCGGATGGGTACAGGGATTTCTTGTGAACAATTGGTGTGGGGCGGTATCGTGTTGGCCTCACCTAATAATTGGGATGTGGAATCTCCCAGTGTATCACCTGTTGGTGTCTTCAAGTTAGTTGGTCGGGTAGACGTTTTCTCAGTGCAACATGTTATCTCTGTGTAAGAGTTGACCCGTGTTGGGGTCGAGGTGAGTTAGCTTGCACCATGTCAATTGGGTAGAAGAGATTTCCCCGATGTCGAACGGTGGAGCAGCTCATTCCTTGTTTGCCCCATCAGGCGACCTATGTCTGTATGAAGATTATTTATGTGATAAATATCTATGTGATAGTAACTGTGCTTTTGGAACCAACATGATTCCATGGATTTGATAAACTGGAGCAATGTGTGATTCCTCGCCTAAGTAATATTTATGCTTTGAAATATATTACTTAAGAGGCTAATTCCTCGGAGCCTCGTCATGTTTATGTGTGTGTGTGTGTGTGTTGGGGGGGGGGGGGGGGGGGGGGGGNGCCATGCATTATTTTGAATTGCACCTAGTCTTTTAAGAAAAGAGGCTACCATTTGTATTTCGATCTACTGCTCATTTGACGATGAACAAACTATTTGGGTTGTATGTATCTCTAGGTTAATATTTATGAGGAATGATAGTAATCATTTCTATGATGTGTTTTAGACTTCTGGTACTGAAAGATCTAGCTTACCGACTAAACTTCTATTTTCCCACTACAACTTTTATATCTGAAACCTAACACATGCACTTCTATCTAGATGAGGCACGCCTAACCCGACAAAATCCTGGGAGTTGACTGTTTGGCTAGCACTACATAACCTTGCCAGGGGCCCAGGACCCTTATTGTGGGATGGGGTGCCACAAGATGAGTATTCCTCTAAATTATTATTTTTAACTTGCAAATAAATAAATAGTATATGTGAACTTTATAGTATTTTTGGAGTTCACAGTACTCACTATCAATATCTAGAATCTGACTAGGCGAAGAGCACTTGAGATAGGTAGATGAAAGTAGAGGCAATTTTGAAAGAACCGTGGTATAAACACGAGCAAACAGTGCATTGGTGAAACAAAATGGACTGTAAATGATGATACTTTCCATACACTGTTCAACACAATTTACCATCTGTTTCTTTCACCCATCTATTATTTACTAGAGGTGTAACCGGTCCAGTCTGGTTTGAAAATTTGGGACCAAACCGGTATGTACCGGTTTTGCATTTTTCTAAACTGATTACGCACCAGTTACCCTCCTAAACCGGTATATCCGGTTTTACCAGTTTCTAGTCCGATCTGGTTCGGTTTTCCTGTTTTTTACTAAAAAAATTCATATACACAAACTATCAAACACACAATCTGTTTTACAATGCAATTCATATACACAAACTATCAAACACACACACACACTGTGACACGCACACACTGACATATACACTGACACACACAAACACACATATAAATTCAAATGTTCAGTTATCTTCGGAAGTTTCAAATGTTCCAATACACTACCACACACACACACAGAGACATATACATATAAACAAACACAAACAGACACACAAAGACACATATAAATTCAAAAAAGTTAATCCATATACACAAACACAGACTTCTAGCCATTGGCAACTTGCGGACTCAAGTTCACGCATATGAACAGGGGGGGAATTACAGAAGCTTCCCATCAACAATAAAGTGCACTTTCAGTAATTTCACAATCACAAAACCCTAATGATTCATATAACTTGAATTAATTTCAAATAACTTAAATAAGTGAAATGAAAAAAAAATAATGGAGAAAAATTACCGTGAGGAATCGAAGACAGAGAGACGTGAGGTGAGGCCGTAAGTCCGTAAGGAGAGGTTCGACGACGACAATGATGCCGTGAGCTCACAGTATGTGCGACGGCCGGTGAGGGGAGGTAGAGAGACAGAGAGTGAGGTAGAGAGACGGAGATGAGGGCAGAGGAGAGGCAGAGACTAGAGAGGCGGAGACGAGAGACGAGAGTGAGGAGAGGCCGTAAGTCCGTGAGGGGAGGTTCGACGACGACAGTGATGCCGTGAGCTCACGGTATGTGCGACGGCCGGTGAGGGGAGGTAGAGAGGCGGAGACGAGAGATGAGAGTGAGGAGAGGGTCGCCGTTTGAAATTGTTTTAGGATTTATAGAATAAACTGGAATTGTGAGAGGAAACGGCGTCGTTTTCTTTGGTTTCAACCTTCAATTGATTTGTTATTATTTTTTTTTAAATGATTATTTAAAAAATAATTGATGGTTTGAAAAATTGATAATTATAATTTATATAGATTTGTAATAGATTTAATACATAATTAATAGTTATAAACTATAGTGATTTAGTTATAGTGATTACTGATTAGTATAACTATAGTCTATATTAGACTATTAGTATTAGTTTTTTTTTTTTTTTTAAAGAAGCGGGTCACCCTTCATTTAGATTGGACATACAAATATAACTTGAAAACAAACCAAATACAATCGTTAGTAGCTTCTCAGGACACATACATGTTTGACAGGGTCTAATCCAGATGGCAAATCTCTAAAGACCTAAGTCTTAGAGAAATACCATATCTGTACACGACAAAGGTTACACAGCCCGCATATCCCGACTACGTAGGGTAGGGTTCACCAAACCCCACCATCCGACAGCGCGAAGGGAGGACTTCTTTTTTAGATTTTTATTAACTTAAAAACAACATTACATAAAGGAAAATACAAACAAAAAATTACATAATTACTGCAGAGGCACATGCACTGCACAACAGCCGACTACATAAGCAGTGGATAAAAGGGCCTGCTATGACGCGTGCAGCCCACGCGCCCAACTGGCCGGGGAATCGGGAGACAATCTTGGAATTACCAGATTTGTGGATACCAAAAACACCGTGCGTGGCGACGTTAGAGGGCTCCCTGGTGGCGCGTGGCAACCACTCACCAGAGAACACCGGGAACTTCGAGCCGCGCGTGCGGGTCACTCATCGCTCCATTTGACGCCGCGTTCGGTGATATTGAAGATCGGCAGCTGGACAACACTATGGCTTGGCGCGTTCTGGCCTGTGCTCGCCGGGAAGTATAACTATATTAGTATAACTATAACTATAGTTTATATTAGATTATTAGCATTAGTTATATATTATTATAGCTGTATAATATATTAGGCTATAATAATATATAACTATAGTCAATATTAGACTATTAGTATTAGTTAGACTATATAATAGTATTAATATTAGACTATTAGTATTGCTATATATTAGTATTAGTTATATATTAATATAACTATAGCTATAGTGAGTTTGTTAATTGTTATATTAGTATTTGTTAATTGTTATAGTGAGTTTAATTTATTATAACTATATTATTGATAGTATTATAGTGATAGTATTAGTATAGTAATTTAGTATTAGTATTACTATATCATTATTTTATATGCGATTATTTAGATATATATAATATATTAGTATTAGTTATATATTAGTATAGCTATATATAAAATGTTATTAATAATTTAGTATATATATTTTATGTTTAAAGCATATGATCAATTAAATTTTCATCTTTAAGATTAAACTTTTATTTTATAAATTATAATAACATTATCTTATATATAATTATATTAATAACATATGATCAAACAAATTACAAATGTTCATATTTAAGATAAACATTTTATGTAATAATTTATAAATTATAATATAAAATTATTTCATATATGATATATAATTATATATATTATATATAAAAATTTCATATATAATTATATATTATATATAAAACTTATATATAAAAAATATTTTGTATAATATTAATTTTGTATAAAACTTATATATATAACATATTAATTTTTATATAGTTTTTTTCCCAACCGGGCCGGTCCGGTCCAGTCCCGAAAACCATGGAACCGGGACCGGACTTGGTCTGGCCAGTTTGCATAAAACAAGAACCAGTCCCGGACCGGTTTTTCGATCTCCCGATTTAAATTTACACCCCGATAGTTAAATCTACACCCCTATAGTATTTGCCCACATGTCAAGTACTTTTTATTTTGGAATTTGGAGTGGATAAAGAGAAGGAAAAATAAAAATAAAAGTTTTGTAGTGAGAGAAATTAGAATTAGGCCCCGTATGATTATAATTATGAGATGAAAAATTTGTTAATAATAGTGATACAATTTGTTAATAATAATAAAATTATTTGAGTTAAGATTTTTATGGGGTTTTAGAAAATGAGATAAAAAAAGTTAAATAAAAAAACTATAAAGTTAAAAGAGGATTAGATTGAATATAGTTTTTGTTTTGAGGTTTGAAAGAGTTGAATTGGTTTTTATATTTTGTTTGGAAGTTTGAAAAAATGGTAATGGTTAGGTAATGATTAGATAAAAAAATTGAAAATTTGAAATTGAAAAATGTTTGTGTTTGAATGGTATTTAAATGTTAAGATTAGATAAAATGACATGATATAAGATGAGATGGTTTAAAAGATTTATAAAACCAAACCAGGCTTTAGATTTAGATGGAATATCAAGAACATGATTTATATAAGCATTAGTGGAAGATGTGTGCAATTAGGCCGGCAACCCGCCCTCTTAATTTTTGGGTTTGCGCCCAACCCGACCCGAAATGCTCCATTTAAGGCGCCAAACCGATCCGAACAAAAGCAAGTTGGGTCGAACCCGTATGTAGTTTTGAACCGACCTTTAAAACCGACATTATTTTACTTTTCCTTTCGATGCTTCCAGAAACGTGAACATTCAGGGAGAAGAAGAGAGAAGTGGTCTTGGGAATCTGGGATTGAAAGAGAAGAACTCGAACCGAGAAGGTGAGGCATCTCCAAGCCTCGACCTGCCCAGCACCAACTCGTCAATAAGAAGACTATACACTACGAAAGTAACAAAACCCAGCGTCATCTGCACATGCAGAGCATCTTACCATGGAATGGCTCGCTAGCATCCTGAGGATGCAGTCTAGTATCTGTGTGAGGAGTAAAGCTTGGCTCTAGGACTTGCTTTGGCTAGAATCTTGAAAACGCCGAGCTCAATGGCCGTTAGTAGGGCCATGGGCAGCACAAGCGAATTTACAAGTTGCCCGGCATAGAGGAAGCTCTCATCATCTTTTTTTTGGTCAGCATCAAGATTCTTTTTGGTCAGCCTCAAGAGACGTCACTCATTTGTAGATCTGTAAGCCTCTCGGCTGGAAAATAGCCTCTTCTTTGCATAGCAAACTTAAAAAAGCTCATAATTTTTTGCTTCTCTCTTGGCTCGAGGGCTCAGATCCGGCTCTGATTTTGGAAAGGAGGGTGGCTATACTAATGGTGGACAACTGCTAAGGAATTTAATTTATGGTTGTTGTTGGAAGATGATTTTTTGCTTTTTCCTCTTCTCCTCTTCTCTGCATAGCATAGCAAACCCAAAATACTAGACCACGACTGGAGCACATAGAAGTCGTTAATAGAGAACAAGAACACTCGGGAAAATACTTGAAGAATCCTTCAGTTCTCATGAAATCACTCGAAGAATCCTCCTCAAATCTATAAGTCCAAGAGCCCATTTTCCTTTTTTGCGTTTTCCTTTATGTGAATTTCTTCTTTTTGTTCAAACTTGCCGATGTCGGACGGGTTGACACTGATTAACAAACCTGTTATTTAGTCGGGTTGAGACCCGCTCTGGGCATGCCCGATAAAAACCGGGTTGGGTCAGGTTGGCCTGTTCAGTTCCAGCAGGTGCTCGAGTCACATGCACACCCCTATGTGCAATGGCCAAAAAAATATAAACTAGATATCTTTTTGTGTGGGAGGCTCTTATAGGTAAGTACATTAGCTAATCAAGATATGAAGAAATTCATGAATATAATTCATCTCATAAAATCGGTTCTACAAAAGAGGATTGTTCATTCCTTATGAACATGCTCAAGACCTTGTCCACAAGCAATGTAAGATTATTCCTCAACATCCTATTTCACATGCAGGCCAGTATTTTCCTAGTCCTTGTCATGGGGCAAGTAGTGTGGGTCCATATTCGTCCTGTGGCAGATTATGATAACATGAATAAATTCATGGGCCTAACTCATCTCATAAAACCGGTTTTACAAGAAATGATTGTACATTCCTTATAAACATGCCCAAGACCTTGTCCACAGATAATGTCGGATTATTCCTGAACACCCTCCCTCACATGCAGGCCAGTATTTGTTTTTGGTCCTTGTCACAGGGTAAGTAGAGCTGGCCCACATTCGTCATGTGGTAGACTCTGATACCATGAAGTAATTCATGGGCCTAACTCATCTTATAAAATCGGTTCTATGAGAGATGATTGTTCATTCTTTATAAACATACCCAAGACCTTGTCACAGGTAATGTGAGATTATTCCTCAATAATGTTGTCAATTTTTTTTTTTAATCGAAGAGCCGGTAGCCACGCACATAGTGACCTCGTCCCAAGTTTATTAATCAGCTCTCACTTATGACGTAGGAATACCATGGTTACAAAACAAGCATATGGGAGTTTACAAATAGGAAAATAAAAACCTCCCAAACACAAAACAACCAAAACCAAAACCAACAAACAAAAGCAAACTAACAAGCCTAATAGAGGAAACAATCAAACTAAACAAGCCTAGAGAAAAACCATCAAAACAATCCTAAAAAGAAACAAATAAAACGAAACTTAAGTACGAATAGAAGGCAGCCATGCCTTGTCTATCCTAATAACACCCTTTAAAAACCTTGGCAAGTGTTGGAGATCATCATAAACAACATTACTACCTAACTCGCCTTGTTTAGCCAAGAAATCAACCGCTTGATTCCCTTATCAGAATTGATGTGTGACACGTGTATCCATTCCTTGCAATTCATGACTAAGCTCATTCCAATAATCCCATAAATACCAGAGAGTGTATTTACCTGTCCGGAACCAGTACACAATCAACTTGGAATCACTTTCAATTATTACTTTAGAAAAGGATAGACTTTTACAAAGCCGAATCCCTTCCAACATAGCTCTCAATTCAGTTTTATTATTAGTACCAACATCAAAATGAGCCGAGAATGTTGCTTTAAAATTACCATCCATGTCCCGCAAGATACCCCCACCTCTCGAAGACCCTGGGTTGTTATGACAACTTCCATCACAATTAAGATTGATCTATCCCAAAGGAGGCTTAGACCATTTTACAAGCAAACATTTCCGTATAACAAGTCTCAGCATCTCCAAATTTAGTTCATTTAACAATTCTAGATCCTGCTTGTTGAGTTGCTTATGAACTTGCAATTCAGCCGCCATCTTTTTGAACCACATTTTGACTGAAATCCACACTTGCATCGCACTAATGTTCAGCCCCTCCAGGCGAACTTTACGGCATCTAGTCCATAAACACCAGGTGATAATAAACGGTAGCATACCAATAAGATTACCCACAAAAGAGGACTTTTTAACACAAATCATCCAAGCCGAAATTATTGCTTTCCAGGTATTGAACATCAAACATGGCATCTTAAACAGCCTACTAGCAAATTCCCAAACCCAAGAGGCTATCTGACCTGTGGCTAAAACATGATCAATGCTCTCCCTAGCTTGCGGCATAAACAATCGCACGCCGACGCAAGAGAGATACCTTTATTTTGAACCCTCTCATCTGTAGCCATACTTTGAAACCAAGCGCTCCAGTTGTAGATGGAAACTTTTTTCGGCAAACATATGTTCCAAAACCATTCATGCCACGGCATTTGTATCCCTTTTTCCCGAGTGATATCCCAAGCGGTAGCAGTACTGAAACTTTCCATCCGAAGATGGTTTCCACACACAAATATCCAACCCAATGCGCCCAGAAGTTTTAGTCTGCACAATTTCTTCCGTGATTGCCTCTCCCACTAGCTCCTTCAAAAGTTCCACATTCCATACCTGATCCATCCAAAAATCTCTGATACGAAGTCGCTTATTATTAATATTAGCAATTCTAGTTGATAAGGGGTCCGAAGCTAACGATCTATCAAACAAAAAAAAGGAGTTTCCATTACGCAACAGTATCTGGACATTATCTATAACTTTCGGAATATGCTTTATAATCGATTTCCACATCCTCGAATCCAAAGCTTTGGGGTTACATGACAAGGGATGATCATTGAAAAGCCCAAATATACAAGTTAAACTTGAATGAGTTGTACCATTTATTTATAGTGTTAAAATCATGGAAATGAGTATGGTTGAGGCCTAAGGCAATAAATTTTAATTAGGCCTTTTTATTATGTTAAATTAATTATATAATATTTACATTTATATTTAAAAGACTTTTTTATTTAAAAAATACTCTTCTTATTTTTTGGATGTAAAATTACTAATTAAATTTTTAGTCAAATTTTTCTAATATCTTCTATCTATAAGTGAAAAGAACACTATCTAATATCTATAATGTGAAACTTTATTTGCCTAATAGTGCTATTTGAAGGCCTTTACATCGCACACAATTCACATGACATTATTTTATTTATAAGATTCAAATTTTAAAACTTATTTGAAAAAAAAATTATAAAAATAAGTTTGAAAATAATATCCACATTTTGCATTATTATCTTTACATTCTTTCGATGCATAAATCTTGTCGCTTTCTCACCACCACATCACGTGGGTTCATCCTTATGTTTATAGTATTTGCATATAGAAATATGAGTTTTATGATAAAAACAACATTCTATATATTATTAACATTCTCTTTTCTAGGCATACAATTGGTTCGACTGATCTTGTTAGTTCATTTTTGATTAACTGATCCTTTGTTTGTTTTGTTTTGACAGTGCAAAACTTGTAAATGCAACCTTGCTCAAATCATCAAAAGGACAAAAGGCTTGGAGAAGGAGATCTTCCAACTAAGAAAGATCGGCCTTCGTCTTGGCAGTAGCTCGTGAAGTTCAACAAGCTAGGGATGAGTGTAGAGATTAAAAAAAAAAATATCCCAAGCAACTGCTAACATTACTCTCTCAAGGCAAGAGTTGATTGGTGAGCACCTTCTGGGCATTAAGGCCAGTTTGTTCTAGTCCTAGGGCTCCCACCCTTTTTGTGGAGTCTTCCATTTGGCTCGAGTCCATTATCCTCAGCCTAGTATGCTTATATTGAGAAGCTTTGCCTAAAGTTTCTTTTTTCCCTCCCAAAGCTTAACTCTGTCTTACCTATTTGTCTAGGGCGAGCTACTATGGAACTAAGTCTGGTTGTAGCCACAAGTTAATGCTGTTTTGGACACTTATAATATTTTATAATTCTATAAATAGTAATGAAAGAGTTCTTCTACTAAGCAGTCTTACACAGCACACCTATAAGTGTGAGTCTTTATTTTCTTATCTTTTTTATTTTTTTTCCCTCATTGGATATGTGATATAGGACTACTAAATATAATTTTTTGTAGTGAAATTATTTGTAAATAGTAGTGAAATGGTTTGAGTTTAGATGTTTTATTGAATTTTGGGAAATAAAAGAAGAAAATTGAATAAAAATATTATATAGTTAAAAAAGTGTTTGAATATAGTTTTTAATATAATTTTTGTTTTGAAATTTAAAAAAGTCGTAATGTTTTATATATTTTGTTTGAAAAGTCGTAATGTTTTTTATATTTTGTTTGAAAGTTTGGAAAAGTTGTAGTAAATTTTGTATTTGAATAATGATTAGGTAATGATTAAATGAAAATATTAAAAATCTGAAATTAAAAAATATTTTATATTTGAGTCATGTTTGAGAAAAAAATTATAAGAAATTTTGAAAATACTACCCCCTCATATGTGGGGGCGGGATGTGGGGAAGGGTCGACCACGCCCCTGCATATGTAGGTAGCACCCCTAATAGTTACTATATCGGTACGCATGGTTATGTAAGTAAAATTATAAATAAAGAAAAAAAAATTAAAAAAATCTTATTTGTAAATGGATGGAAAAACACACATTCTACATTATTAACCTAACATGACTGATTTGTATGAAATATTTTAAAACTTTAATTTTGCTAGTAAGTAGCCAGATCTTGTTCTTCACGCTAATTTGCTGATAGAAAAAGTTGTCTTTTTCTTTTTATCAAATGTAAGATAAAGTGGAACCTAAGGAAAATAATATTAATTGAATCGCGATTTGGGCCAAGCCCATTTCATTAACTATCCACAATAAAACCCAAGACCCAATTCTCAGGCGTCAACTCTCGAGCTCCCGGACACGTGGAATACCAAAGCTCTGACAATCCCGTACGTATATATAGATGTGAAATGCTTCAGAGAGACACACTGCTCAGAGACCTCTCTCTCCCAACACCTAAGGCTGCGTTTGGATATTAAGCTGACTTGAACTCAACTCTTTATGAATAATTGTGACTTGAGTAGTGGAGGGAGTTATGTGGAGCCCATCTAAACTAAGTTTAAAGTGTGTTTATATGTTAAAATGAGTGTAATTCTTTTTATGGGAAGTTGAAAAAGATTGTGGGTCTCACGTATAAAGATGTGTTAAGTTGAAAAAGGTTATGAGTCCCACATGTAAGGAAGTTTTGAGTTGAGATGAATTTAGTAATTTGAGAGTTGAGTGTTTGGATGTTAGACTCAGTTTAAAATTAGACAGCTGAGCTGAGCTCAGCTGAGTCTTGCAACCAAATGCAGCCTTAACACCGCCACCCCTTTACATCCGCAGGATTTTGCTTCTTCCCCACACTCAGAGAAACGAAACGCCAAACCCTTCCTAACCCTGAGCTAATTCCTGAATCACCTTCTTCTATCACCTCTGGTTGATTGCTTTCTATTTCGATTTATGAATTTTCACTCTATTGTTCTATTGTTATTATGGCTTTTGAATTTAGTTTTGGATCCCTTCGTGCTGATATTTATGTTTTTTTTTAAGATTTGTGCGTCCCAGGTTAAGGATGGTGTCGAACGCAAGTAAGAGAAGGCAGCGGCGGCAAGAGAGAAGAGGAAAAATATTATGATTTAAAAGTCTAACCAAATTAGTATCCAATAATTTTAGGACTTTTGGATTAATGGTTGGATATTTAACAATTAGTATCAGAGAAGAAACTACATCACGTATTCAAGTCATGGAAGGGGCGACTTATAGACTGGATTAAAATGTATGAACATAATGTTAAGTTATTAAATATTGATAGGTGAGTGAAGTTGTCAAAAGAGAAAAGCTACCTCCAGGTCAGTGTTGATAGAGTGGGCCACCATAGACATCGGGTTTGGAAACGTGGTGGAATGTTATGATCATGAGAATTAAAAGTCTAACCAACTTAATATCCAATAGTTTTAAGACTTTTAGATTAATGGTTGAGTCTTTAATAAAAGACCGCATCTTCTTCTTCTAAGTCGGCGGCGGCAACTTCGTCCAATTCGCATAAAGGAGTGGAGAATTTGGCAAACGGAGTTGGAGTGCTTAGTATATCGGAATGGACATGTACTAGCGTGCTCTGCTCGCATCCGCTCTCACAAGATATCCGCGTAAGTTCCTCACCCATCGTTAATCTAAAACTTCTTTCACGGTTCAATGAGAATTGTGTTATCTTTTTCTGGTTTGGATGATTCGAAAAAGGAGGGGGAGGAGGGACATATATGTAAGGTATCACACGAGATACCAACTCTAGCCAAGAACCCATAACAGAAAAGAATGGAAACAAAAGGAAAATCTAGAAAAAGAGAAAGAAGAAATCAAGAATCCACTTTATTGATTCTTGAATAAGGTTTTTGAGGAACCTCAAACCTCCTTACACTTGCAAAATGATCTCAAGAAACTAACTAAAAAGCAACGAACTCCTCAGTATTTATACAGATGAAATGTAAGAGAAAGGCAAAACGACTTCATTTACTCTACTGGCCTTTCTATCAGTAAAAACCAAATGCACCGCTTCATTAAGGAATACAAAACGCACTGTATACTAACTTCAATCCATTAATTATGTTACACAATACGCACCGTTTAGCTTCCCTTCTTCTTCCCACGTAAATTGTACATAATCCAACTCAAAACTCAAACTCCCTTCTAGACACCTAACAATCTCACCCCTTTAAGGGCCTTGTCCACAAGGTCCTAACATTCCTCCTCTCCTCAAAGAACCTTGCTCACAAGGTGTGGGTAGAGATTCATCGGCTTCCATAACAATTCTCTTCTCACGAGCTGTCCTCAACTGGTGCCCCAAACCATTTAACCAAAACCTCTGTTGCTGCTTGATTGCCCACCTTCTTCAACCTTCTCTCTAATATCGCTTCAGGCTCGGGTTGAAGTCTTCCTTGAACATCCACTGGAGGTAACACTGGCAATGGAGAAACACCCTGGCCCAACTTCTTCTTCAAGCATGATACATTGAAAACATGATGTATTCTTAAGGATGTTGGTAAACTCAACTTATAAGCAATTGATCCAATCCTTTCAATCACCTGGAATGGACCATAAAACCTTGGTGACAACTTCAAATTATGCCTCATAGCCACTAATTTATGTCTAAAAGGTTGAACCCTTAAGAAAATCCAATCCCCAACCTCAAAAACTCTCTCAATTCTTTTCATGCTAGCAAAGAACTCCATCCTTTGCTGAGTCTTGTGTATATTCTCTTTCAACAATGTCAGCAGCCCCACTCTAGACTTCAATTGGTGATCCACAGCTGCATTAGCAATTGTTCCAAGAATACGAAAGTAGTTTGGAAGGCACATACCCATATAGGGCTTTAGAAGGAGACATCCAATGGTTGTGTGAGAAGTGGTGTTATAACACCACTCAGCCATAGTCAACCAAGAGCTCCACTCCGTCTTATCACTTGTGTAGCACCTCAAGTATCCCTCCACAGATTTATTCAAAATTTTTGTTTGCCCATCTGATTGCGAATGATAGGTAGAACTGAAATAAAGAGAAGTGCCTTGAAGCTTAAACAATTCTTTGCAAAATGAATTTGTGAAAATAGGATCTCTATCTGAAATCACTATCTTGGGCATACCAAGCAACTTAAAGACTCCTGAGAAGAACACTTGTGCCACCTTGCTTGTTGTGAATGGATGAGACAAAGGAAAAAACTGAGCAAACTTGGTTAGTTTGTCAATCACAGATAACCCATTAGAAAGAGGCAGCCCTTCCACAAAATTCATGGAGATGTACAACCATGGAGAATGAGGAATTGGTAAAGGCTGCAAAAGCCCTGTTGGATGCAAATTCTCATGCTTCCTTGTTTGACATGTAACACACTCTTTGACAAGCCTTCTAATGTCACTCGTCATGCCTTCCCAAAAGAAATCTAGCTTGGCCTTCTGCAATGTTTTCTTGTAACCCACATGTCCAGTTTGTGGACTATTGTGAACATGCTGCAAAGCTTACCTTGAAAAGGAGAATGAGGAACTAGTACCAACTTGCCTTTCCTCAACAATAGGCCTTGCTGGATACTGTAATGCTTTGGCCCTTCTAAGCCTTGTTGAAGCTTAGAAATAATGTCACTAATAGTCGGAGATAATTGATAGCTCTCCTTCAGCTCTTCAATTCAAATGGGGGTAGGAAAAGTAATTAAGGCCGAGGTAGCAGATTCATCTTCAGCCTTCCTCGATAAACCATCTGCAACTACATTCTCTTTGCCTTTCTTGTAGTCAATGGTGAAGTCATAGCCCATTAACTTGGAAAACCACTTTTGTTGGAATTAGGTTCCAACCTTTTGCTCCAAAAGGTACTTCAAGGCCTGCTAATCTATTTTGATCTTAAAAGTTTGGCTCATTAAATAGGGCCTCCACTCACTCACATCAGACACAAGAGACAAGAGCTCTTTCTCATATGTGGATAACAAAAGAGCCTTACCCTTCAAGGCCTTGCTATAGAAAGCAATTGGCTAAGCTTCTTGCATAACGACAGGCCCCAACCTTACTCCAGAAGCATCACACTCGATTGTAAAAGTTTTAGAAAAATCAAGTAATCTCAACAAGGAGGTTCAATAACTGCCTTCTTCAACTTGCTAAAAGCCTGAGTAGTATTGTCACTCCAAACAAAAGTATTCTTCTTTAATAGGTCAGTGAATGGTGCTGCAATGGTGCCATAATTTTTAATAAACTTCCTATAGTAACCAGTCAACCAAGGAAGCCTCTCAATGGCTTCAAAGAACTAGGAATTGGCCAATCAAGCATAACTGCTAATTTTGAAGGATCAACCTTCACACATTTAACAGAAATTACATGACCCGAGTAATCAATTTCCTCTACTCTAAACTTACATTTTGATCTCTTTGTATACAAAGTGTTTTCGAGATACGCCTCAATATCTCCAAAACAATCCTCAAATGCTTCAAATGGTCAAACAATGAGCTGTTGTAGATGAGGATATCATCAAAGAACACCCAAAAATAACTTCCTTAAGATGGGCTTGAATATATCATTCATCAACCCTTGAAATGTTGCAGGTATATTAGTAAGGCTAAATGAAATTACTAAGAACTCATAATGGCCTTCATGAGTTTTGAATGTTGTCTTCTCAATGTCATCTTCCATCACTTTGATTTGATGATAACCTGATCTAAGATCCAACTTTGAAAAAAACTATGCACCAAACAATTTATCGAGTAATTCATCAATGACAGGTATGGGAAACTTGTCTTTGATGGTTTCTTGATTCAAGGCACGATAATCTACACACATATTCCATGATCTATCAACATTTTTAACAAGTAAGACAGGTGAAGAAAAAGAGCTTTGGCTAGGCCTCATTACTCCTGACTTCAATAATTCCTTCACTATGTTTTCTATTTCTGTTTTTTGATAATCTGGATATCTATAGAGCTTGACTGAGATTGGTCTAGTGTTTTCCTTCAAAGGAATTTGATGGTCAAAACTCCTTTTAGGAGTTAAACCTACTAGTTCAGCAAATATATCAGCAAATTCATCAATGACTATAGTAACTTCCTCTAGCCCATTGTTAACTGCCTGTTGAGAAACGTGGGCCATCAATTGCAGGAACCAACCATGTTGATTTAGTAAGGAAGATTTCAAGCACCCTTCCCCATTTTTAACCTTCAGTTCAACATATTTTAGCCCTTGTAAAAGAACAACTGACTGCCCTACTTTGAAACTCATAGCCATAGTTGAAAAATCCCAATTAATGGGTCCCAATGTTCTCAACCACTGAACTACCAGCACCACATCACATCCTCCAAAACTTAACACATGGAAAGGAATTCTAAATTTAGATCCTTGGATCTTAAGAGTCTCTTCACATTTCCCTTGACTCATAACAATGTCACAATTAGCAACCTTAACTTGCAAACTGGCATCTTTTTCAATTTTGATGACTTGACTACTAGTGGATCTAAGAAATTATGAGTACTCCCAGAATCCATTAAAATTTCTATTGAAGACTCACAAATTCTACACAACAACTTCATTGAATTGTTGTTAATGCATCCTAACAATGCATGAATAGAAGTCTCCATACTTTCATCTTCATTACCCACCTTCTCAGCCACCACAACTTCTACCTCACTGTCCTTTTGCACTATAGAATCTTCAGGCAATGTTTCTTCTCCATGCAACACATACACCTTATGTTTTAAACACATGTGTTGGATTCCATTTTTCATCACAGTGGTAGCACAACCCCTTCCTCCTCTTCTCATCCATCTGTGTAGACAAAACCCTCTTAACTGGCCCTGTTGTTCTCTGAAACTTATTCAAGTCAGATTGTGCATCGAAATGAGCATTTTTTCAAAAGTTCCACCCATACTTCTTACTGACTTCCTAGTGGCTAATACATACTCTTCTTGGATCTTTGTTAATCCAAAAGCGGCATTCAGGTTAATGAGATTGAGCATTTGGATTGGCAACTGAATATCATCCTTCAAACCACTCAAGAAACAACTCAACTTATGCCTTTCTAACAAGCCCTTAAGCCTGTTAGATAAAGCCTCAAATTGAGAATTGTAACTGGTCGTAGAAGTGAGTTGTTTGAGGCATGTCAAAGCCTCCTATGATCATCATAGGCTGCAGGGCCAAATCTGACTTGTAAAGTCTTGATAAATGTATCCCACCCATTAAAGACTCCACCATCTAAGGCATATTGGTACCAAACCAAGGCCTCCCCCTCCATATTATATGCTGACATTAAAAGCCTTTGATTCAAGGGAGTTTGATGGAAATCAAAGAATTGGCTGGCTTTAAAGATCCAACCCGAAGGATTAGTTCCATCAAAGTGTGGAAAATCTAACCTCGTTTTCTAGCCTCACCCCATGAGGCCATAGTGGCCTATCTTTTGGAATCCCACTCCCACTACCACTAACATGAACATTATCAACAGGAGGCACAACTTGCATACTTTCAACCAAGGATTTTAGCATATCAAAAAGTTGTTCTAACCTGTCTGCAATGCTGTGAATTGCATGACGATGGTCTTCCAACTATCGTTGAACAGCTTCTTGTTGCTTCTGCGACCCATCCAACTGCGACTTCAAAGATCCCCGCGTACCTTCCACCATGAGAGGATCGGCTTCTCTGATACCAATTGTAAGCTATCACACAAGAAACCAACTCTAGCCAAGAACCTAGAACAAAAAATAATGGAAACAAAAGGAAAATCTGGAAAAAGAGAAACAAGTAACCAAGAATCCATTTTATTGATTCTTGAATAAGGTTTTCGAGGAACCTCAAACATCCTTACACTTAATGATCTCAAGCAACTAACTGAAAAAGGACGCACTCCTCCTCAGTATTTATATAGATGAAATGTAAGAGAAAGGGAGAACGACTTTGTTTACTCTACTGGCCTTTCTATCAATAAAAACCAAACTCACCGTTTCACTAATGAATACAAAACGCACCGTATACTAACTTCAATCCGTTAATTCTGTTACACAATACGCACCGTTTAGCTTTCCTTCTTCTTCCCACGTAAATTGTACAGTATCCAACTCAGAACTCAAACTCCCTTATGAACACCTATCAATTTACGAGTTTGGTCAATGCTCTGTTTTTCTTTCTTTTTAAATTTCTTGTATTAATGCCTAATACATTGCTTATACTCTGCGTGCATGTATGAGTCCAAGACTCTGTATGATCTTGACCCTAAAGTTTTTAAGAAAACCCGATTCAGGTAGGTGAATTTTGCTTATGATAGGTACTTTGGCTTTGTATTCTGACAGAGTTGTTCACCTCCAATTCAAAAGAAAATTTTGTTGAAACAAACAGAGCACTTTGAATCTTCTGGGCTTATAAAAAAATTAAAAATTAAAAATATATTTTAGAAACATAATAACACAAGAAAGCAGTACAAATCATAAGATAAAATAAATTGATTTGGTGCAATATCGCTGGTTATGCTTATGGAACTGAAGCCAAGAGATTTGTTTGTCTAGAAAAGTTACGTTAATCTTTTCCCCATAGTTGTATTCTTTGGAATTATGAAACAGAGTAAGAAAAGAGAAATGATAATTACAGTTGTGAGTGTGTAAGTATTGTGCAATCACTTTAAAAAAAGTGAATAAATACGGGATCCACGTGAAAAGAAATTAATTTTTTAAAAGTGGACCTCACTCTTTTTCAAAGCGACTACATAACGCTTGCGCACTCCACGACTGAAGATGTTGGCTTTTCTCTGATCTCAAATTACAGCATATGTGGGTCTTTTTCTTGGGTACATGGTTTATATTCGGTTTGATTTGACTTTTTTTTATCTGGATTGATCATGGCATTGTAAGGATCTAAATTATACCCAGCTTACATTAAAAATGCAGCAGCACTTTTAGAGTCAATATTAATAGTTATTTTAGCTCAATTAATTTTAAGGATTACATACTAAAATAGCTCCTGTAGTTTGCCTTTTGGGCAGGTTACTACCTATATTCTAATTTTGAAAATTTTATTTTCTGTGCTTTCACTTTGATTAAATCATCAGTCGTTCTTTTAACATTATATTAATTAATTATTAAAAATTCTTACAGGTTATGCCACATGTCAGGAAAAATAAAAATATAATATAAATAACAAAATTAAAAGAAAGAACTTAAAAATAAAAAGAAAAACCAATAAAAATTTCAAAAAACATTTAAAAAGTTGCAAACAATAATCGAAGGAGGAGGGGGCAGGTGCCTCCCTCGCCAAATCAAGGGGCGTGACTGCCATGGCCCCTCTGCAATAACTTCTCTTTTTTAGGAAATGTAGGATATCATCAAAATAATTTCTCAGGTAAGTGTTATAGGTTATTGAGTCCTCAGATTACTCTACAGAATGTAAAATATAAATGATGTCGTCATCTTAGTGTGCGTCACTTTTACCTTATTGTTGCTAGCTTGGTCACCTAGACAAACGCCTAGTTGAGCAGCTGTGTCTGTCACCAGGCCTTTAGTTTGCCAGGGCCAGTTACTTGAAAATTCCCTTCTGACTAAAATTCATTATGCATCCCTGTTGGAATCCTTGGAGGAGGTAATATTGTGAAGGAAGAAATTTTCTGAATACTTGTAGTAGAGCCACTGGAGCGAAAAAAATATTGATGATGAACTGACTTTTGTTTCATTACAGATAGAATCTTTGTCAGTTACCTTTCATGGGCATGATCTCATAGTTGATTCTGAATTGGAGCTTAATTATGGCAGGTTTTTGAGTCTTACCTTCTTACTCTATTTGTTTAGTCATGTGAGGAGTCTATATTTGGATCCATATAATTACTTCAATTAATATGGACCTGTTCAGACGTTGAGATTGGAGAAAGAAGTTGATCTTTTGGTTGCCCAGGTGTGTTAAATATACTTTGGGTTTTGTTGTTGTTTTTTTTTTTTTTTTTAAAACTTTTTAAATTAACTTTGTCTCTTGTGACTTCCATATATGTGTTGGCTCTAGGACGATGGAGGTGGGGAAACTCTTGAACGAGTTTATGAGCGTCTGGGAGCCTTAGATGCAGCAACTGCTGAGAAGCGTGCTGCTGAAATTTTGTATGGTCTTGGATTCAATAAACAGATGCAGGCGAAGAAAACTCATGATTTTTCAGGTGGCTGGAGAATGAGGATTGCTTTAGCGCGGGCTCTATTTATGAATCCAACCATCCTTTTGCTTGATGAGCCTACCAATCATCTTGGTGAGTCATTTGATCAAATAGCGTGTCCTCTGTTACATGGTTTTTGGTTGGAGCTTTCTAATTTTATTGAAATCCGAAATTGGTGGAGCAAGACCAATTCCTATTGTTTCTTTGTCTGACTATGTTGTAACAAAGCTAATAATATGCTTCTTGAGTAATTTAATATTGACTAATTCGCAATATATCTTGCTATGGTAAAACATTTTTGAAGTTTCACAGGTTAATGGACATTTGTTTGAGGAATGTGTTTGGTCGTTTGGTGAAATTGTGATCTTTTTTTGTTTGAGGTAGGAATTAGATAGTTTAGGGGTTAACATGTGGTAATAATATTTGTTGGTTCTACATCTGTGGCTGTTCTGCAGCCTTGTCCTTCACCCCCCTCTTCATTTGCTCTATTGGATACCCATTATAGGCCTCTTGGACATAAAGGGAGGTATTTTTCTCCCATCCCATAGCCCTGTTCCTTTCTCACGAAAATTATATATGGAGACAGGATTGACCTAGTCTCTGTGACACAACCAAAAATAGTTCTTTCTGAATCTGATAGCTGAATGCCTTTGATTGATTCGCATTTCTTTCTTCAAGTTGTTTTAAATGTTTCCATGTTACTTATAAAAATGATGTTCCTATGTTTGTTTTATTGTGTGGTTTAAAAAAATGGATAGATATGATGGTGTTGATTTACTGTTTGTGTCTGGAGGACAGATCTAGAAGCTTGTGTCTGGTTGGAGGAGACTTTGAAGAAGTTTGACCGCATCCTGGTTGTGGTATCACACTCCCAGGACTTCCTTAATGGTGTCTGCACAAATATCATCCACCAAAACAAGAAATTGAAGCTCTACAGTACTGGTAACTTTGATCAATATGGTCAGACTCGTGCTGAACTGGAAGAGACCCGGATGAAACAGTTCAAGTGGGAGCAGGAACAGATTACTTCGATGAAGGAATATATAGCACGATTTGGGCATGGTTCAGCAAAGCTAGCTCGCCAGGCTCAGAGCAAAGAGAAAACATCGGCAAAAATGGAGCGAGGTGGACTTACTGAGAAGGTGGTGAGAGACAAGGTATTGGACCAATTTGTTTTCCGCTTTGTTGATGTGGGGAAGTTTCCACCGCCAGTGCTTCAATTTGTGGAAATAACATTTGGTTATATTGTAACACCCCCTTCCCGTAGGCTAGGTGTGTCACGTATTTTTCTTGAAAATAAATCCAGCAAGAGATTCTCTAATTTTATAATTAAAACAAAGATACTGAAA